>MJUT01019670.1:105950-119818 GCA_002080005.1 Gigantidas platifrons | reverse complement strand
TTAAAAATTTGATGAAAAAAGGGCAATAACTCCAAGATGGGTCATCAGATTTACTTCAAAATTGCATGGTAGGTAGATCTTACTGTGCTGATCATTTTTACTCCGTTAGATTTTTGAGTTATTACCCAAAAACCTGCAATTTTACCATATGTTCTATTTTTAGTAACAGCGGCCATGTTGGTTGGTGCACGGTATCACTGGACACAATTTTGAAACTAGACACCCTAGTGATGATTCAAACCAAGTTTGGTTTCAATTGGTCTAGTAGTTTCAGAGGAGAAGATTTTTGAAAAAGTTTACGACGGACGACGACGACGGATGCCAAGTGATGGCAATAGCTCACATGACCCTTTGGGTCAGGTGAGCTAAAAATGTATGCCATGAATAAACAAATTTTCTATCTAAATAGGTGATAAACAATTCATATTTCAATATAGCAGCAAAACTGCCACGATATAACTGAAATTGTATTGAAAGTGGCATTAAACACCATAATCCTAATCCAACAATACAGTAGTGATCCTCTTATAAGGCCACTCCTCTTGTATCAGGGCAGATTTCAAATACACTGAAATAGTAAAATACTACTAACTTCTAACTTGCCCCCCCCCCCACCCCGCTTCAAGAGAGGCCATCCCTTTATATAAGGTAACTTTTTCATTGCAGAAGGGGTGGCCTTACTTATCAAAGGACAAAGTTTGTGAAGTTATGATATGACACTTTGCCCAACTTTCTAAGCTGAATCTATATACAATTTTGCATCTTGCATACATTTTTTTGTATATAACATACATGTTTGTACCAAAGAATTTATGCATTACCGTCTCTAGGTGTGCATAATACACATTGATGTTCATGTAATGTACGCACCTCCTTTCTGCTCCAACAAATCTGAGGGAAAAAAATATAATTGAGGTGTATTATACGCACACTTTTTATAACTAGAGGTTCCCAGTAGCCTTTAATCGTTCACCTGGTTTTCAATTTGACTTCTCAAGTTTATAGAAAATGAGAATGTCACACATAATTTTGAAAGTGGACTAACTAAAGATAACTTTAGCTTAAATTCTGAGCAGAAGATTTTGATGTGATATTTTTTCTCATATATTCATAATCTGTATAAATTGGCTGAAAATAAAATTTCACAAACCCGGAACATATATGCCATGTAAGCTTAGTATAAAATTTGAGCTCAATTTGACTTATAATAAAGCAGTAATAGCCAATAAAAGAAATTTCTATTTTTAGTAACAGCAGCCAACTTGAAAGAGCCCTTAGCAGTCAGGGTTGTCAGTTACAATTTTGAAACGAATTGAAAATAAAAACTATACATGCCAAATTTGGTTTAATTTGGTTCAGAATATTCAGAGGAGAAGATTCAAATGTGATCTTTTATCTAAATGCCTAATTACAAAATGTATATAATCAGTATAAATCAGATGAAGAAACTAGAGGCTCAGCACTGAGCTGAGCCTGTGTCTATCAATTTTCATTCTGCTTTGAGGACCTTCCATCTATAGGTGCTTCCCACCAAATATCGGTTCATTTTGGCAAAGCAGTTTCAGAGAAGAATATATTTTTAAAATCAACCAATCTAAAACAAGAATTGCCTGTGGCAGCCATGCTTGATAATGGATCAAAACAAAATGAGCAATCTCTATACAGGACCTTCCATAGATGCTTCTTACCAAGTTTCATATCATTTGGCCAAGCAGTCTCACTCTGTAGTGTAGACCGCTAAATATGAATGCTATTATGACATTTGTTTAATGTTCACTCTATTGTGTAGACTTAAGTTAACCTCAGCAACATATGTATGATGTATTTCAAGTACTTTGTGCATCGTTGTTACTGTGCTAATAAATGAATAACAGGAATTTTTTATAAGCTCCGCCTTCAATTTTGTCGGTATGCACTACCGCATATTCCCCTTTAAATAATTAGTAAATAAAGTACGAGTTGGTTACATTAGGCACTAGTTTTGGGTAAAATAGAGAAGATGTGAGTTAGTAAATAGTAGGGTACGAGTTGGTAAAAAATTGGGTACGAGTTGACATGGATGATGGAATCAATTTGAACGAGTGGTTTCAGATGTGAAAGTTTACAGCTTCCGACAAATGTTCACATGACCTTTGGCCAGGTGCGCTAAAAGAAGTGTATTGCGCACTTGGTCATTCAAACAGCTTATATGTGTCTGACCAGGGGTAGTTATGTCCACTTTTTTATTTTGCATCATAATTTGATTATTTGGGGCGAGGTAAAACTGTATCTGAATACTTTCCGGGAGCAGTGTCATGGTACATTCATTAACCAATTTGTACTGCGACAATGTGTTCAGGTTGTTTTGTATTTCGTAAACAAATTCTTGTATTGAGTTTGGAATATATTTTTTTATTCCTACCATGTATCGCTTGCCATCTTGTGATCGGAAGTTTACATCTACACAAGAATGATATGAATAACGGCCAGATTGCACTTGTCACAAAATCTAGTAATTCCGATAGAACAGCGAATTCACCCGAGGTTTGCCGATTGGCGACAGATTGCAGTCCATGGACACAAACCCTTTAAAAAGAAAATTTGTGTTTTATGTATTCATCGTTTTGATGTTTTTACCGAATGACAATATAATCTCGCACACACTGCTTGATGTTCTTTAAGCAGACAGAGATCAGAGAATCCGCTGACGACTACTGTCAATACAAACATTGTCGAAAACTCTGTCAAGAACAATATACAAAGTCTTTCGACAGAATCCCGTGTAATACGGATCAATATAGGAATTCATTCTTCAGTAAAACTATATTAGAGTGGAACCACCTGGAGTAAAATATAGTTAGCGCTACCTCCGTTTGAGAGCTTCAAATCTGCTCTCCGAGACCATCAATAGGTGCTCTCTCTCCCGTTGAATTAAAGCCAGTATTGGTATCTTCAACGTATTCATACAGATACAGACAGATCCTAGACATCTCGGTACCTGGACAACTCGGTACCCGAACATTTCGGTACTGACTTGGACAAGTCGGTACTGAATTGGACATCTCAGTACTCGGTACTGAATAGTTCGGGATTTGGATGAGATGGTACTAACCACAATTGTTTGGTACTTATTAATTGTCAATATTTTTGTACTAGTACTAGTTCTTTATTATATGACCCAAAAGTGGATGGATATGTGTTCTTGATAGTTCCAGTGTAGATCGCGCGGATACCGGAGATCCGATTGTTTTTGTATTGATTTTTATTTTCATTAGTTTAACCTTTGCTTCATGTACCAGTGTCTCGTGAATTTCTCATGATAAATTGATTTTTATTTCTGTTTGTGTTAAAATGGTATTTACTGTTACTGTTTTACTTTTGTGTATTCACTAATATGTGTTCCTTATTAACCAAATGCAATTTTTTAAACCTAATTAACGTAACACAATAATTGTTTATTGTCATAGACGCTAATCCAATGATTTATATAGAGTCCTACTATATAAATCCTTGGCTAATTCTGTATTCTGTAGTTGTAGTTCTGCCAGTCAAGGCACACCTCTCCTGGTAAGAGGAAGAATTTCACCATTACGCGTCATTATATATAATCCACCACCAATTGTTATTAACTTATTATTTACACGATAACGACTAGAATTTATCACGACATAAAATATAATATATTAAAATCTAAAACGCTAAAAATAAATAAATATTAAGTGAACAATTGTGTACCCCAAGACCAAAAGTGACTGACATCTGCGTATACTATTACTGTTTATATGATGACAATTTCTTTCAATAGATCTATGTAGATTTTAGCAAAGAATAGCGTTTATTATTCAATGCATATAAAAGTTGACGACAGATAGGTTCCAGACTGTTACTAATAGAGTCAATTAGATTTGTATCTTCATCACCGGCTACATATGCGAAAGGGTTAATTATTATTTCTAACAGATTAATTTTTCTGCATAATTTCAGTTCAGCAAATATACTGCTCACCTCCTGTATTATTTTACTTATTATTGGAGTTCTAGTTTCTTCTAATTTTTCGCACACCAGTATAAAATGAGTAGTTGTTTCCTCAGATTTTTTACATAAGAGGCAATTTGGACTTGTTGTTTTCTTTGAAAATGCAGCTTTATTAGATTGTAATATATAATTTCCCGTGACGATTTTAAGACGTATGGGTATTCTTGCAATGTCCCTTATATTATAGGTGATTGATTTTGATTTTGCCAGTGGATGAACTTTTCCAAACGTCAGGCGATTGTCCATAAATTTCAAACTTTTGTATAATTTGGCTTCTTCTAAAAATCTTGATTTCCAATAAACATAAAGTTTTGTTTTAATCATCTTTTTCCATTGGGTTTTTGATAGAGGATTTTCTAAATAATTATATATATTGAGAATATCATATTTCAAGCAGAGCTCTTTTATTTCAATAAACCAACTGTGGCTATCGTGAGATTTTATTGTGAGTTGTCTCTCTTTGAGCTTCCATTCGACAGACGACTTTTCTGCTCTTGTTATGTTACCATAAAGTGTAATAGGTTTGCATTTCTGCTTCTATAGGAAGAGTCGGCCCAGCTAGAATGAAAACTGCCGGATCAGACACATTAGTATTTAGCGATAGAATTTGTTTTATCCATTTTTTATATTGCCTATTTATTTTGTCTAAATTCTTTCCTCTTGGTAAAACTATTTCTAAGCCGTAGGTTAATATTGGCAAAATGAATGCTCTTATCAATGACATGCCGGTTTCAGGATCAAGGCCATTTTCGCCATGTAATCCGGTACCCATAATCTAATTAACTTTATAGGAAAGTTAACCCATGCAGTTAGTGACATGATTATATTATTCAGTCAGTACTAGGAGAGAGAAAAGAGTGTCATATCATGTCATTAACATGTTCTCGTCATGATATAGCTGAAAAATTGCCGCAGTTGACGTTAAATAATATTCACTCAATATTAAGACCATCGTTTTGCAGTTTGAATCTCGAATTAGGCACGGTAACCCTCCATTATATATTTTCTTCGGCTTGACAAATATTTCTTAAATAAAATTCAGCTTCTATCGTCTTTTGAAGTCCAGCAAAGATTGAAGCATTAATCTATGAATTTGGTAATTAAAGCTATTTAATTAAAACAGTTATGTAATCAAAACAGAAATGAAAATAATCATCTCGTTAAGTTTATCTGTGATTTATTGATAAAGGGATTTAGTTATAAAAACAAAAGTTATTCACAAATATTAATGAATTGTCTTCATACATAAATTTGGCATTTAAAAAAAAATACTCCAATTTCCTACTGGAATCACGTAGATATGTTCCATGATTAAATCTATAATGTATAATATAAATGAACAGAGCGTATTATCCTGTAGACAACCCATCTGACTATTGGGAAATATCCATATGCCTTGTCTTATTGGATCATTTAGTGGACTGAAGAGATATCAAAGCGAGTAGTAAGCAATGAGGCATCTTATCTAAAAACCAGCAAGTCTTCTAAACCTAACATCTGAAATAGTTGATACAAGTTTAAGGTCGACTACTTGCGATCAATGGGTAAACGGAAAAAAAGTCACAGGAAAAAAGTCACAATTTTGGTAGGAAAAAAAGTCACAGGAAAAAAAGTCACAAGAAAAAAAGTCGCAGGAAAAAAGTCACAATAAGGTTATATTTTGTGGACTGATATTATTATAGGGTTTTTTCTCATGAATATTTGTTCGATCAAGTGTTAATTGTGACTTTTTTTGTGACATTAATTAAATGTAAAACAAACAAATTTGATTTACTATAGATCATGTCTGGGTATTGTCACCCCTGTTCAGGTAGTGTATGGCTTCCTCTTTTTACTCATGACAGGAACATGGTGTGTGTGATCTGGGACTATTATACTGTATACAGTATAATAGACACAGGTGTGATAACTGTTGAAAACACATTTAAGAAATTTAAGACTTCCTTGTTTTTAAAAAATAATTACTAAAAATTTCCTTGACATGTATTTTTTTTAAAATATGAAATGCAAAGTTTAAAATTAAATTTGAATATTTCATAATTATTTAATTTTGAACTTTACAGACATAAAAAACAAAACAAATATAATTTCAAGATTTGTTTTAAATATTATATAAATATTAAATGATATGAAACTGAGAAAAAAAAAAGGATTAAACATTTTTTTAACATTTGCAATTTGATATGTTTCATTAAAAATATAAATTGTGACTTTATTTCCTGTGACTTTTTTTCCTGTGACTTTTTATCCGTGACTTTTTTCCTGTGACTTTTTTTTCCTACATTCGATGAATGACTGTCCACTTGAACTTATCACTTATGTACACAGGTCTACATGTCCAAGTCGACTTTGGATATGGTACATGTACATTTGTAATTGATGACTTTTCATAAACTTATACAATTCAAGTGAAAAACAATCAATATTTCATGATGAATAAAAGTTCAGAGAGTAACCTCTATCATACATGCATTTTGTTCTCAGTCCCTTTCAGTTTCGAAGGGTATAAAGTAACGTGACCATCCTTCCGTTCCCAGGAGGTCTGTCTAGGTAATCAAGGAAGTTAAGGTTCTAGTTAGTCAGTAGTGGTATTGTCAAAAAAGAGACAAAAATAATCTGAATCTCATGTTGTTAAAAGCACTTTCAAAATGATCAAAAACGTCATTCTTTCTGTTGAATAACCCGTGAGCTTCCCAGGGAACATGGTAAAGTAAAGTAAAGTAAATTTTATTTAAAGTCGGCATATATGTACAGTTAACAAACAAAACATGAGCTCTGATGAGCTCTTTAACCGACTATAATATATACAAAACAATTCAACTATAAAATAGACATACGTGTACAAGCAAATAAAGCACACAATAAGACATGGTACCCGAACCAGGCAAATCAATGCCCATGTGGCAAGCGCCTCTCTGTGCACCTATCAACATGGGACGGGGACCAGTCCTAATTAAGTTTATAAACGTTAAAACCATAAGCAAAATGCAGACATAAAATATAAACTGGAAGCATGTATGATAAACAAAACAATGATAGAAAAACAGATACAAAACGTAAGCTAAAGCAAGCATCAGCTATGAGGCAGCACAGGCTGAAATTTGCATGCATTGCAGTTGCATTTTTGACTCCCACACCAGCTATTTATATAATTTTTAAACTGGTCGAATGAGGTCATTGTTCTGGCCTCATTTGAAAGTGAGTTCCATACCTGTGCTGCTTCATATCTGAAAGATTTCTTACCATAAGCTGTAGTTTTTGGCCGGGGTACCTCTGCAGTGTTCATATATCGGAAATTATAATTGTTGTTTTTAATTACTACCAAATCTTGCAAAAATAAAGGACATTTTTTATTTATTATTTTGAAGGTCTCCAAGGCAATTGGGCGCATCCTGCGGGTCTGCGGGTCTTTAAAGACGGTAATTTTGATAGATCCAACAGAGAATTATAAGAACTAGTATAATCATCATATATGAAACGGAGCGCACGTTCCTGAATTTTTTCGACTTTTGAAGTGTTTTGTTCACTACAAAAGTGCCAGGTCAAAGGGCAATAACTGAAGTTTGACATAATGAAAGAATAATATATAGTTAATTTTCCCATCCTGTTTAAGTGTTTCCCAATTCTTTTTAAAACGTTTAATTGCCTTGTAGCCTTCTTACAGATATTTGATATATGTAAATTAAAATTTTATTTAAAATCAATTGTTACACCCAATAATTTGACTTCTTCGTCACATGAAATATTTATACCATTCAAATCAAATTTAATGTTTTTGTCATATGTACGCTTGCCAACTGAGATAGCTTGAAATTTCTCAGGATTGGCTTGCATTTTATTGTCTGAAAACCATTTAATTAAAGAATTGCTATCTTCCTCTAAAGAAGATATGACAGTATTTAAACATTTACCAGATTTTGAAAGAGTATTATCATCTGCATGGTACAAGATGATTAGTTCGACTAGTCGACTGACTAACCCGAGACTGTTGATTTAAAAATTTAAAATTATATTCAGAAAAAGCGGAACGTTAGATTCCGAGGTGAACACATCTGATAAAATATTAAAATAGTGAAAAGCTAAAATCGGACTCCACAATAAATGCTAAGGGTGTTCTCAAGGAGGTTCGCGTTGAACCAGCCTGTTGACGACCGAGCGAAGCCCAGTGGTTATTGCTCCGACGTGACTTGCAAACGCGCATATAGAGAACAAAAGTATTCAGACGCTTCCAATATTCCCTATATATATATATTTCATATTTATAAAACAACCATTTAAAACAAAAATAAATCCTGAAGTCATAATTCTTGTATCAATAAAAGCAGAATTTAATGTAGATTTCCTTAAGTGCCATTTCTTACCTTTCCTATTTTTATTATTATTATCTTATTTTATTTCAATCTTGCAGTTTTAACTTATAGGATGAAAACGTTTATTCTGAGATAAAAGAGAATTGGTGAGAGAAATAATGAACAGATTATTATCTATAACTACAATTTATGTTCTCTCCTTTATTCATAAGTTTTCACCTTGACCCTAAACAAAGAGTACTGGTTCCAACACCAAGAAAATATTTATTGCCAGCTCCTTAACCACATCGCACATCTTGATAACTGTAAATAATGTGTTTACCCTGACCGTGGGAAAGTGCATTGGGCATGCGGTGTATCGATTATTGTTTGTATAAGTTTGAGTATCGGTATGCAGCCAACTTATTGTAGAAATCTATGCACAAGTGATGCGAATTTCTACGTGTAGAATTTGCAAAACTGTCGCTGTGATTGCTCTGTTTTCGTTGACATTTTCTTTGCTATCAATTTTCAATTTTGAACACGGGACAAAGCAAGATACAAACTCTATACAGTTAGCTTTATACAAAAGAAATTATGGAAGACAGTTGTCAGTTGAAAGTGATAAACAGGTGGTTGTAGAATCTGTAAAATTTCATCGCAAAACAAATGGTGTTGCAGATTTTGGACAAGTCTTGAAAACTCAAAACAAACATGTGAATCGGGGGTCAGTGACAGTGGGAAGGAGTGTGGTCAGAAATGAGAACTCTGACCAAAATGTGATGAGAAAAACTGTTCAGTCTGACATTTTTATTTCTGTAAAAACAACCAAGTCAAACAGAATGAATAGACTTCAACTGTTGATGGACACATGGATCTCTTTAGCTGGTGATGAAGTATGTACAAAGTATTATATTGTTGTTTTTATTCCTTCTAAGTTCTATGTAAGAATCTGTATGTTTTGAGTTGTTTTTTATTTTAATTTATTAATTGTCGGAATGCAGAGTCGTGTATATTTCCGTCTTGCCATCAGATTTTCTGAAATACACAATGTAGATATTCATTAAGTTCAGCTTGTACTAAAGTGTAAAAAATAATGTATTTAATTTTACCTGTATCAGAACGAATAGTCGCGTTTCAGTTTAAAGAAAATTCCAAGTGAAGAATAATGTCCGACTCTCCCACTGGTTGTTCAAATGATTATGGTTATACATATGTTGATTAACTTCTTTTTAAACAATACAAACTTTTGTTCAAATGTTCGTTGTCATCATCACTGGGGTAAAGCTGATGACCGTAACTGTAATTACGGTCATCCCAAGATGTCGGATGTGGAATCGGGCAAGAATATTTTTTGTCGATTAAATTGTTTCTATAATGTATTTTAAATGGCACATGCATTGGTACGATAGTAATTATATAATCTATGAACTTATCATGAGGAAATCACAAATTACGACTGAAAAATGTGTATGAAAGAGAAAATCCGATTTTAAGAAATCGCTAAGATGACCGTAACTGAAAACTGAGATGACCGTAATTGCAGTTTTCAGTTATGGTCATCTTAGCGATTTTTTTAAATCGGATTTTCTCTTTCATATACATTTTTCAGTCATAATTTGTGATTTCCTTGTGAAAAGTTCATAGATTACTATCGTACTAATGGATGTGTCATTTAAAATACATTATAGAAACAATTTAATCGACAAAAAAGATTCTTACCTAATTTCATGTCCGACATCTTGGGATGACTGTAATTTACAGTTACGGTCATCAGCTTTACCCCAGTGATCATGACTTTCCAATAGTTTCATTGATTTCACAATGTAGATTCCCTATTATTTTTTAACTGAAATTAGAAATGGGTTATGTGCTATTCTACATATGACTGTACACATATTAAAGTTCCCTAGCAAATTCCCAGGGATTTTGCTAATGGAAAAACCTAAAATTGCTAATTTTTAAGACTCTGCATAAAAAAGTCATAAATAGCATTAGTTCAGAATTGGAAACATACAAAGTCTTATATTTTAGAACTATTATTATGTACCCAGTCAAAAATATACAATGTACATGTACATGTAGCTACTTGTACATGTTCTCTTATCTGGACATCCTGGCATTTTATAATTGAAGCCAATGAAGACAACAGTAGGTACATGTATCCTCTGGGTTTTACCTCTTCTGCAAGGAAAATTTGTATTTTATTTATAGACCAGCTGTAATATATGATTTGAAGAAAATAAAAACAAAATAGAGTCAACAAGAACCAGAGATGATGGTAAAAATAATATGCTTATTTAAGTTCTGTCGACGACTGAGGATTATGCTCAAGGCTTCACCTCTTTCCTTACCTTTTTTTTTCATATCACATAATGATTTGAAGAAAATAAAAACAAAATAGAGAGTCAACAAGAACCAGAGATGATGGTAAAAATAATATGCTTATTTAAGTTCTGTCGACGACTGAGGATTATGCTCAAGGCTTCACCTCTTTCCTTACCTTTTTTTTTTCATATCACATAATGATATGTTAATCATTGATTGGTCAATTAGATAATGGATATGTGAATATGTCACACTGATTAAGAGAATTTACAGCCATACAATGTACAACAGGTGGTTGTTCTTTTGTAGATACATGTACATGTATTGGTGGAATTGTTGACCATCACTATATTTAAACTTTCTTTCATAATGAACAATGTCAGCATTTATATTCATGATCAGCATATAGACAGACACTGCTATCCATGGTCATGATCAACTTTATATGGATCTGGGTTACTAAATGGGGCCAAACAGGGTGATCATATAATATAAATGTCTGAATAACTTTTAAATTATTAAATAGCACAAAATATTAGGATTTTTAATGGGTATTTGGTGATGACCTTGGTTAATTGCACATTCAAGAAACGATTTTCATAAAACTCAGATACATCATGTAATTCTATATTCAGAGTTCAACCCACAATTTTCCTTTTCTCTCTGGATCTTTTTTCTTTCCTTTAATTTTCTGCTACATGTATTTAGATTTTTTTTTTTATTGAATTGAGTATACTTAATGATAGACCGAATAATCTGTCTCTTGTGTGTCTATATTTGTCATTATATATTTTCTTTTTATTATTTGAGCTTTTTTTTTTTGACACACAGTGTGTCCAAAAAAAAAAAATTAAAAAAAATGTCCAATTAGAAAATATATAATGACAAATATAGACACACAAGAGACAGATTATTCGGTCTAACTTAATGACTATTTGTACTTTCAAATTTTCATGTGTTTTTTTTTTATGAAACAGATCAATATTTATAAATATTATAAGCGTTACACTTGTTTCTGAATCCTATATGTTTTATTGTACTGGGTATTATGAAAAGAAAGTTTATATGTCATTTATCAATCAAATATGTTTAAATCAAGGATATATTCTATTATTTTAATACAATTTTTTATATATGTGCTAAAGATGGCTAAAGTAATTAAAAATAAAAAAAATATATTTTCTCCCTAACAATTTATATGAGCAGTATTGTAAGTGTGATTTTAGGCCCTGTGATTAATCATTAAGGTATAATCTTATTTACAATGTACAGTACATGCATACAATCATGATGCAAATTATAGGTTTTATTCAACAAAGAGTAACTCAATATGTTACAATTACTTTAATGTTAACTTTTGACCTGCAAAAAATCTTTATCAATTGAGAAGTGCATTTTGTATGTAATACTATCTATTTCCCTGTGGTGTTATCAGTGTACAAAAATCTTTGAAATACATTTGAATACTAGAAACATTTTTCAAACCAGTAAATTTTTCAGTTTTTTTTAAAGAACTATATAAAAATATATTCAAGGATTTTATTCGGACCAGTAGATTAAAATTTTCATTTCAAGCCAAATTCAAGGACTGCATTATTACTTCTGATACCTTTAAGATACCTATCTAATAATTCTTATACTGTTACATGTAATTGAAGATGTCCTTTACCGTCAAAAAACCTGTTTTCTTTACCGTTAACGTCATAAGGAAATTTGTTTCTAGTGATTCATAAAATAATTTTTTTTCGAGCTAATGTTATTATCGTCAAACAGGAAGACATTTTACATGTTACCATATATTTTGGACAAAAGTTTACAGTGAATTGTTTTACTTCATACTACTACATTCCCATTTTCTTAGGGGCTGTGTCATGATCGTATGGTAGTTGGATTTACAACTTTCTATATACAATCAGTGCCTATCACCACTAATGTTGTGATTTTGAATCCTGCTTAATTCAGTGGTTTNTTTACTATTTGGAGATTCTAATAAAACCCAAGCCCAAAATATATTGTTATCGAAAGCAGTGCAGACATTCATTAAGAACAGTAGGCGATTCACTGAAGGAACATAACCCCCCCATTTTACTTATCTGTTAATGTTTAATTTTGCTATGCCTATGCCATAAATGATTATACACTTATTATCCGTCATGTTCTCTGTCAGACCTATGTTTGTATGTTACTGGAGAGAACTTCATATCAGTTGTAAAACTTGTGTTCAATCCTATTGTATATATTTGACAATAAAATATGTTTAAATTAAATAAATTACTTCTGATACCTTTAAGTTACCTATCTAATAATTCTTATACTGTTACATGTAATTGAAGATGTCCTTTACTGTCAAAAAACCTGTTTTCTTTACCGTTAACGTCATAAGGAAATTTGTTTCTAGTGATTCATAAAATAAATTTTTTTCGAGCTAATGTTATTATCGTCAAACAGGAAGACATTTTACATGTTACCATATATTTTGGACAAAAGTTTATAGTGAATTGTTTTACTTCATACCACTACATTCCCATTCTCTTAGGGGCTGTGTCATGATCGTATGGTAGTTGGATTTACAACTTTCTATATACAATCAGTGCCTATCACCACTAATGTTGTGATTTTGAATCCTGCTTAGGTCAGTGGTTTTCTCCGGGTACTCCGTTTTTTTCCATTAATATTAAACTCTGACCGCCACAATATAACTGAAATATTTTTAAAAGTGGCGTTAAGGACCATAAACCAACCAAACCAACACTCTTTAAATCTTATGCTGTCACATGTAATTGTGGATGTCGGAGTCCTTTACTGTCAAGTGTCAAATTTTTCACCACCGTCAAAATCATTTTTTTTTTTTGGTAGTGATTCATAAAATCCCATTTTTTCGAGCTGATGTTATCGTCAAATTGGAAGACATGTTACATGTTGTAATATATTTTTAGCAAAAATTGACAGTGAATTGTTTTACATGATACCCCTACATTCCCATTCTCTTACGCCATGATATAGCTGAAATATTGCTAAAGTTGGTGTTAAACATCAATCAAATCAATCCCATTCTCTTTACAATATTTCTTTGAATAATATCTATCAATAATACACAAAAATTGTTATTTTTAGTGGAAATGTAATAATTACCTATTATTACATGATGATTTCCGTATTGGCCTAGTTATTTGTCCGAGGGGAGCTGTATTGGTCTGACAGCTGTATTGGCCTGAGGCGAAGCCGAAGGCCAATACA
>MJUT01019670.1:83556-99521 GCA_002080005.1 Gigantidas platifrons | reverse complement strand
GGGGACAGGTGCATTCAATTTTCTAGTTTCTATTGAGGTTGCATTATGTTCACTGCAAAAATGGACAGCTAGTAAAATATAATTTACAGAACTACATGTATACATAGGTAAATGACTTTATCAGTTATAAGTAATGAGGACAAACTAATAACAGTACACACATATGTCATAATAGTTATACATTTGTATAAGAGTACACTATATATATAAGAAATATTACAACATTATACATACTTTGTGACTTCAGGGTTTAAAGTAAAAATCTTGACTTTTGATGACTCAATGTTTCAAAGACTGTAGACAAAAAAAGTGACAAAGGAAAGTTTTAGTGTTGTATCCTCGGGTCAAAATCCTTAGTTTTTTACATTTTATGTGTCTGGAAATGCAATTTATGATTGTACTGGGTGTACTGTAGGTATAAACCTTTGTCTAGCAAAGTCACACACTCCCTTATTCGATAGCTCATAAATAATACAACTTGCAGCCGAAATAAGCCTCTTTGTGAAATAACTCTTTTGAAAATTATTATGAGAGTCATGTGGTTTTAGATTGTTTCAAAGGTGCATTAGACTGTATTGTTGGTGTTGACAGTCACATTATATTGCTGCACCAATAAAACTGACTGCCACTATATATATATCCCACTCAGGGTTTGAATTAGTTTTTAAAGGCAGTTGCCCAAAGGGCAAGTAAGAAAACAAATTGACTTGCCCATTATGACAGGAACTTGTCCAGCAAGCCGCGGTGCGGGTTGCCACACCTCACTTGCGATGTGCCAACTACGACAGGGGGTCTGGGGTAAATGATTAAAAAATCCTGCATTCTAGGCTTTTCCTGACACCTAAATTAAAGTTTCAAAAGTCCACTTTTATAATTGAAAAATACTGAAAATGTTTGCAAAAAATATTTTGGGGTTTTGTGTCAAAGTTCTTCAGGTTTCTCCAATTATTACACCATAATTGTAGTGTGTTGCTGTGTTTCAAAAATCTGGATTATTCATGAACAATTTGTATCTAAGACCAAGCTTAAAAATATGTTTGTTTGCCCTTCTCTGGCCCACCATTTTTTTACTGGGAAGGTACATGTACATGTAGGTAGGCAATATATTTAACTTTATTCCTGAAATATGACATATTATCACCTCTTCAATGTATAAATACAGTCAGACATATTTTTTCTTTGATATTTTATTTCCCTTTACGGTTTTTAGATGTGAAGATGCTGAACAAGCATCCATGATGGCTACGATTGATTATTGACTTTTTTCGTCCCATACAGAACTCGGTCCTAATTAAAAAAACATCGCGGAAATAGGTCTTAAAATGATTATGATAGCATAATATTAATCATTAAACATTTCGATCTTATATCCCATGGAACAACCTAACAAGAACAAAATTAAGTATAGGAATGTTCGCCAATCTCATTAGTGATGTCATATTCACTAATTTGCATGTCATTAAACAAATAATTGGTTGGCAGTAAAACAATAACGTAATTGACAGGAAAGTAACCAATTTTTAAACTTTTATAACTTTTTTATTTCCAAACCAATTTTGGTTCTGTTAATTGTTTTAGAGACTTAAGAAAATTCATATTTCTTCTGTCAGTTTACTTTTTATTAAAAATTTTTATATGATAAATTCATAATTCTAATATGAAATAATGCATTTTTACGCTTCAAAACAAAATAAAACAAGATTGAATTTCCAATCTTTTTATTCTGAATATTTTTATCAAACCTTCGATGTGAATTAATTATATAATATTGCTATATAATTTTCATTTCTGAAAGAATTATTAAATTATCGTAAATAACAAAATAATAATGACAATTTAAAGTTGATCCTTCATTGAAAGACAAGCAAAATTTTTGATTTCCTGCCAACCACACAGGTAAATTCTCAAGCCTGTGACATCACGGCGAACATCCCTATTTTGAGTTTCGTAAGTTGTATATCCGATATTACCACATATCATTTTTAAGGCCGAAAGCAATCTGGAATTTAGACCGATCCGTATCAGAAACTATAAATACTATATCAACATCCGTTTGGAAAATCATCAAAATTTTCTCGTTGATCTTTCAAAATTCGCGAACAATACTAAGTGACAGCTCTTTCTTGTTTCAAACTGTGGTCTAGAATCCGTAGTTTGATTGAGTGTATCTAGTATTTTTCACTTGCCCAGGGGGCTGTTGCCTTTAAAATCTTGCCCATGTCAAATTTAGCACGGCACGGGCAATCGAGCATCCGGTTATTTCAAACCCTGCCACTACTAATTATACCCCCGCTCCACCGGAGAGGGTGTATACTGTTTTACCTCTGTCCGTCCTTCCATCCTTCCGTCCGTTCGTCCCAAGATATTTTTCATCATTTTTCTCAGCAACTATTGATGGCAGAAATCTGATACTTGGTCACAAGCTTCATATAGGTATCCCATATCGTGGGAAACATTTTTGGACCCGTCACATTCCTACTTCCTGTTTGCCAACTTGGTTGGTTTTTATACACATTGAACATATATGTGTGGGTATCATAAGTGAGCATTAGCTCACAGTTCATCTTGTTACATATGAATTTGGGTAGCTTTAATATATATACATTGTAGCTATAGACATTTTATTGCAGATGGGCAAATACATGTATAAGTTTCCTCCATGACTTAATGTAGAAACACATTGTTGTTGCTATTCAAAATCACTATATGCAAATTGTTGATTTGGAACATCTTTCGGTACATCAGGTGACCATGTCTTAATTACCAATTCTGATTGAAAAAGCTCAATATTTTTTTCAGTGAAAACTATATTTTATCTTTACAGCTGATCATTTTGTCAACACTGATTGTGCAAATTCACATTATAGGTAAGTTTAAAATTATTGATCACGTAACAGGGCATTCCTCTTATTTTCAAGTAGAAGGGCAGGAATTTTTCCAGCTGTTCCCAGGGTCTGGTAAAAGGACCCCTTTCCCAATGAAAAATATTCTAAAATGATGCAAAATTCCTAAAATTTTAATTCTAACCCTCTTATTTTGATTACCAATATATTTGAGCAATTTAGAGTGCAAAAGATAAACCAGTATACAAAACAAAGAAAGCTGTATTTTACTTTCACTTTGACATTTTCATTTTCGAAAACAAAGTAGCCGGGGAAAATAGAATTAAACGGGCTATTTGCCCTGTGGAATACCCTGAAGTAATATTTTTAATTACAGTGAAACCTGTCTAAACTGAACCCTCTTAGGACCAACGTTTGGGATCTGAATAGACAGGTGTTCATTATATACACTACAGGTTAAATTAACAAAGATTTCCTACTTTAGGACCATATTTAAAGTTTTGTTTATACAGCATTCCCGTTTATTTTAGGGTTCGGTTTCACTGTGTTTGACATCTCAGACGATGACCTGTACCACATGGAACTATATCTAACTATATTGTGCCTATATTTTAATTTTAACATTGGCACATTAGATGGTTGATAAAAAATCACTCGATCTGTGGAAATTCTTGATTCATTCAAAATTCATATTTAAACACTGAGAGATTACCTTTTAATGACTTGTACAATATGTTACTTTGTATAAATAGATACAGATATTGTTTTACCTCTTATCTTGAAAAAATGGGTGTGATGAAAATAATTTATACTTTAATTTGATAAAGACTCATATTAATTGGAAATTATTCTTTTTTTGATAATCTTTGGTTTGATGATAAAACATTACATACAAATTTGTGTTCTTTCAAATATCTTGTTCCATTGCACCATTATTATAAAATGATGTAAATATCCACATCCACATCTGATATAAATATAAACTACATACATGTACACTATTATGTGTCTTTTTGACAATTAATTGAATTTGTAAAATATTGTATACACATAATTTTAAGCTTGTGTAATATATCAAGGCAGTTTTTCAACAATTTGAACTAGGCCACTGTTTGTTCAAATTGTTGTGAGCGGTTATACATTTTAACTAACTATATAATGGTATCTGAATTCAATAAACAGTCAAACTTGCCAAAATCAGTGTCTATAAAGGGTTGTCTCAGTTTTCCCATTAATGAATACTGTTAGTGCATATAATTTTAACCTGTATATAAAGGACAACTGCTCATAAAGACCACATTTTCAGGTTCCCTTGAGTGGTCTTTATATACAGGTTTGACTGTATATGTGGGTGTGAGGGTGAATTTACCAAAGTGATTTATTTTTATTTTTAAAGATCTTATACCATCATCATTGTTTCACATTTGATGATTGTATTACCATATTTTATTTTAATGTTTCTAGATGTATTAAATTAATATATTTTAGGAAAGGCCTGTGTTGTAAGATGGGAAGAGAATATGATGTGTTCATGGAAATGAAGAAGAGGTAATATCATCTATTGTTATTATTTACTGTTTTTGTGGTGTAATTGTTAGTGTGCTTGTCTTAAGTGCCGTAGGTCGTTGTTTTGATCACCGGTTGGCTCAAACCAAAGACTGCATTTGATTTTTGGTGCTTCTCCGCTAATCTTGCAGCATTAAGGAATAAGAGCAGAGACTGATTGGCTAGGAGTCAGGATAATGACACGGCTAGGAGTCAGGATAATGACACATTACATTTTTGTATGTGTTCTGATGGAGCAAAATTTCTAACCTTATGGACTGTACATGTATCATTGTATGTTGTTTCAATAAGTTATGGTGTTTAACACCACTTTCAACAATATTTCAGTTATATTATGGAAGTCAGTTTTATTGGAAAACTGGAATAGCTGGAGAAAACCACCGACCTGTCGTAAGTCACTGACAAACTTTATCACATAATGTTGTATCGAGTACACCTCGCTATGAGCAGGATTCGAAATCACGACATTAGTGGTGATAGGCACTATTTGCATAGTTGTAAATCTGACTACCAAACGATCATGACTATGACAGCCCCGTTGTTGTTTCAATGAGCTGACTCTCGGCATGTTGGTCTAAAATCAAAATAGATATCGATAGCATCTCATCAAGTGTATCTTGCTAGCCATGATATACAATATGTAGCTAAAAACTTGTTCACTTTACGTTGTTCTTTTCAATATTACAGTAGTATTAATATATTGTGTAGACTGGGGTGTGACTGTTAGTGTACTGGAGTTGAATGTGGCTGTTTAGCATTTTAATACCGTTCAATTCAAAGACTTTTTTTTTTGCTCACCAAACTCTCAGGACCATGTGTCAGAGGTATTGTCATCACTTTGCATTCATGACAATTTGTCTCTTAAACAAGGTTTGGTTATATACATGAAGATAATGAAGATCTTTTACAGTGGCCTTGAATATTGAATGGCCATCCAGAAGAAACATATTTCATTGTATGGGAAATGAATATTTAATAGGGTGGTTTGTATAGACCCCAATCTGCAGCACCACAATATAACTGAAATACTGCTAAAGTTGATGTTATGCACAAATCAATCAATCAATCAATCAATCTGCAATTTATAAAAGAATTGTGTACTCATACATAATGATACATAACTAATTTTATGCATTGTATTTCCAATTTTACAGATGGTTTTGCCATGTTGATGATGATAATTATGTCAATATGCCAGCTTTAACCAGATTCCTACAAGGTTATAGCCATACAGAAGACTGGTATCTAGGTAGACCTAGTATCAGCCATCCTATAGAAGTCCTAGACCGAGCTAATCCTGGGGTAAGTCTTACTGAATCACTAGCTTTAACAAGATTTCTACAAGGTTATAGCCATACAGAAGACTGGTATCTAGGTAGATCTAGTATCAGTCATCCTATAGAAGTCCTAGACCAAGCTAATCCTGGGGTAACCGTAAGTCTTACTGAATCACATCTTCAACATATTTGTACTGAAATTGTAACAAATATTGTAAAAAAAAAAAAACAACAACCCAGAATATATGTGTTCTGAATCAAATGTGTAAAGTTATTGAAAACTGAAAAAAAAGACGGTACCATTATGCTACCATACTATATAAAGACCCCAAAAAAATTAAAACAGTTTTTTATACATGAAATCGGTACCGTTAGTTGCTCTCAGGGATTTATACTTTTTGTTTCATTGTCTGCATGTGATGTAAAGAGTGGGGAATGGGACATAAATTAAGTTTTTTCACTAGATTGATTGTTTGTTTGTTTGATGGTGTTTAACAGCACTTTCAACAATATTTCAGTTATGTCATAGTGGTTGATCACTGGAAAATTATTCATTTCTACAATTAAAAAGAAGACATTTATCCCAAAATTATGAAAAATATTAACCCCACAAATATGAAAAAACACACGAAGAAACCAACATATTTTATGTACAGTAGAGATCAGCATAATACACAGAAAGCTATTTGTATTTGTATAGATTAATTTTAGAGTCACATGTCATTAAATACATGTTTTGATTGGTTTAAAAAGTTGAGGTTATTTTCGTATGTCCTGAATCTGAAAATAGACGTTGTCATCAGGCGATTTTCTTTAAATGAGGCACCTTTGGGGTTATTTAAATTTATTTCCGATTATTTGCCTTGTTTTGAAAACATAAATATATTTTTCAATATCATAACAAAAGTTTTAATTAATTTATAAGGATTGATCGGAATTATTTGTTCGGTTCATTCGAAATAACCTCAATCAGGTTGTACACACCCTTGTGTAACCCACTATGCGGATTACACGGTGTGTACAACCTGATTGAGGTTATTTCTTCATGAACCAAACAAAAATTGCAATCAATCCTTAAATATTGCAAATAATAATCAAAGCAATGTATTCTGTTAATTAGGCTCAGAGAGCTAGTACAGTACAGGTATATAATATTTCAATGTCAATATACAGTAGACACAAAACGGCTGTCATTGAAAAACCAATGTTTAATAGTATAAAGAACTATTCCACTGTATGTACTTATAAAAAAAATACCAAAACAATGTATTCTGATAAACCCAGACAGGAAGTACCCTACATTGTATTTGAATATCGACAAAACTGCTGTTGTTGAAAAACCAATGCTTAATAGTAAAAAAGAACACTATTCAACCGCATGTTGTATTCCCAGTAATAAAGTTAGATTTTCTTTTATGATCATGTTAACAAGCGTATAAATTATATATATATAATCTATCTATTTCAGCAAAGATTAGCTTTTTGGTTTGCCACAGGAGGAGCAGGATTCTGTATAAGTAGAAATTTAGCAGAAAAAATGTTACCATATGCAGGGTAAATAGTATATAGTTTACACAAAACAAAATTAACTTGTTAGTGTTTAGTGAGATACCAATGTATTATATGTTAGGGGTTGTCATGATCGTATAGTAGTTGGATTTACAACTACCTATGCAATCAGCAATCGGTGCCTATCACCACTAAAGTTGTGAGTTCAAATCCAGCTCATGGTGAGGTGTACTCTATGTAACTTTATGTTATCAAATTTGTCAGTAACTTGTGGCAGATATGGTGGTTGTCTCCGTGTACTCTGATTTTTTCAACAATAAAACTTATTGCCACAATTTAGGCCATACAAAGTTAATTTCTTGGTTCTCAGGCCCACCCTCATGTGGAAATTCGTCGCCGCATTGCCGATTTTTTTGCAAAAATAGTTAAAAAAAAAAAAAAATTAAATGCGGTAGCGCTGTCCGTACGGAAAAAACAACCGCATCCGTTTTTCTCTTATATCGCGTGGTCGGTGAAACGCTTTAAAACGCATCATGCTTAAATGAGATTTAAAGCATCGTTATGACAATGTATAAATAAAAAACGTGTTTCCGTTTGACATTTAGACAAAATGTCAATCGTTTCTGTGCAAATTCGGCACAAATGTTTGCCAGTTTTACCAGGAAACATAATAGGGGGCTTCTCCAAAGCTTGTACCTTATTGGAATTGTTTACGGAGATAACAAATGGTACGTTGGGACCAGCGGATTGGACGTTTCCATAAAAATTAACCACTTGTGATGTTTCTGCCACCATCGGAAGAAATAAAATTGAAATTTTCAATAAAGTAATGAAAAGATTTATACGTTGCCATATTTTTCACAAAAAAAAAGAAGAAAAAATGCCTCCCTCATCACTTTTTACAGCAGTAAAAGGATAAAAAAAAATGCCGCCCTCCCTCATCAATTTTGACAAAAAAGGGCCTGAGAACCAAGTAATTAACTTTGCATGGCCTTAACTGAAATATTGTTGAAAGAGATGTTAAATACCATAACCTACATACTTTAGCAAACTATAAGCTTATTTTTAATATTTTAACCTCGGGAGATGTGCATACCAATTTAGTGTTATATACCCAGTACATGATTGTAGAATTGATGAAATCTTGTAGCAGGCTTACTGCATTCTAGGAGATAAAATTTATTGGTTATAAACTTTCAAAACGTCTGTCATGAACATCATACTGCAAAATAACAACTTGTTGATAATTTTTTTTATTTACAGTGGAGGAAGAATAACAACAGCAGGTGATGCTATTCGACTACCAGATGACTGTACGATAGGCTATATTATAAGTAGGTTCAAAGTTGTTATTTGCTATTAAACTGTTTTCCTATTGTTAACTTCCCTTTTCTTATATTTTATAATACACATATCAAGATATTAATAGATTACTATAGATTTTATTACCATGTATACTCCTAGTAGTGTTTAATCTCACAAAAAATTATCATATTAGGATAAATATAAGAATTATTAGCTTGCCTATGCCAAGGTCCATATGAGGTATTGTCATAACTTCAGGTCTGTCATTGTCATCAGCATCATAGTTTTGTCGTTTGGGTCTATACATACCTTCTGCTTTGATTTCTGTTCAATAACTTAAGTCCCAATAAAGCAAATCATTTGGAAAATTAAACAAAAGGTCAGACACCATAAAATGTAGGCCATGTTTTGTTCTGTTCTGAAGTCATGCCCCGTAATTGATAGAAAAATGTCAAATTTGTGGTTTTTATGCTCAGACTATGGTTTACCTTGCTCAAATGTTTTGAATTTTTACACAAAATGACTTTAGCATAATACACAGGTCAAGTTCAGTTTTAGTTATGCCTTTTACATTTCCAGAGTTATGCCCCTGTTTTCTTTAGCTGGAAGCTAGGACGTCTTGGTCATATGACCATTTCCAGAGTTATGCCCCTGTTTACTTTAGCTGGAAGCTAGGACGTCTTGGTCATATGACCATTTCCAGAGTTATGCTCCTGTTTTCTTTAGCTGGAAGCTAGAACGTCTTGGTCATATGACAATTTCCAGAGTTGTAGCCCCTGTTTTCTTTAGCTGGAAGCCAAGACATCTTGGTCATATGACCATTTCCAGAGTTATGCCCCTGTTTTCTTTAGCTGGAAGCTAGGATGTCTTGGTTATATGACAATTTCCAGAGTTGTAGCCCCTGTTTTCTTTAGCTGGAAGCCAAGACATCTTGGTTATATGACCATTTCCAGAGTTACGCCCCTGTTTTCTTTAGCTGGAAGCTAGGACATCTTGATCATATGTCCATCTCCAGAGTTATAGCCCCTGTTTTCTTTAGCAGGAAGCTAGGGCCTCTTGGTCATATGACCATTTTCAGAGTTATGCCCCTATTTTCTTTAGGTGGAAGCTAGAACGTCTCGGTCATATGACCATTTCTAGAGTTATAGCCCCTGTTTTCTTTAGCAGGAAGCTAGGGCCTCTTGGTCATATGACCATTTCCAGAGTTACGCCCCTGTTTTCTTTATCTGGAAGCTAGGACTTCTTGGTCATATGACCATTTCCAGAGTTACGCCCCTGTTTTCTTTAGCTGGAAGCTAGGACGTCTTGGTCATATGACCATTTCCAGAGTTACACCCCTGTTTTCTTTAGCTGGAAGCTAGGACGTCTTGGTCATATGACCATTTCCAGAGTTATCACCCCTGTTTTCTTTAACTGGAAGCTAGGGCATCTTGGTCATATGACCACCTTTTGACATAGGTCTTCATGGGGAAAATATTTAATTATTTTTTTCTCCAAACCACTGAAACATTTGAAATCCTTGTCTTGGCAAGCACTTGTAATGTCTGATAAAATTGAACAGTTTAACAAAAAGAAATATTAAAAGGAAGATTTGAAGAAAAAAACTAATTCAGCCATGTTTTAATTGGTAAATTAAATATACTGTAATATAATGTTTTTGTTGTTGGTGGTTTTTTTTTAAATTTAATACAATCTTATATTTGAAGTAACTCATTTTGAAGAAAGTATATTTTGCTTTTCGATTTAAAAAAAAAAGAAAGAAAGGAAATTGTATTCTAGATTTTTATATTATGATTTATCAAGTACAGTCAAACCTTCCCATGTGGTCACCTCTGTTAGGCAGTCACCTGTATTATAAGGTCATCTTTTTCTTGTCCTGTCATAGAAACATTCATAGGAATTGAACCTCATTTAAGAGGTCACCTTTCTTATAAGGCCATTTTTTCTTTCTCCCAAAGGTGACCTCATAATTCAGGTTTAACTGTACAATGTACATGTTTGGTGTGTACAGTACGACTTGAATCGTTAGCTGGATCATGTCTTATTCACGGTTAACATAATTAATACTTCTTACTTTTGACTTTATGTACAAACAGGTGAAGCATAAGTAAGTCTACTGGCCATGAAAGTTTGCCGTTGTTTAAAGTCAGTTTGCTATTTGTTATTTGCTTTCTGTTGTTTATTTTGAATTAATTTTGCTCTTTTTCAGTTTTACTGCATGATTTGACTTGTGTGTTTTTAAGGTTTAATAATAAAATTTCCATATCTTTCTCTATTTATCTTGCCATGGGTCAATAAGTATTTATATTACTTTCAACCATTTGCACATATCCGACTTGATTCTAAAATTATATGTTTTTACATGTTTTTATTTTTGGAAGTTATTTCCCTCTAGTTTAGCCAAGGCAAAAAGGGTCACATATCATTCAAAGTTCAATGAAAATAACATATATTTTCCACATAATCTAAACAAAATTTTAAAGTAATATGAAACAAGTTTTTGGTGAAATAAACATCTTCAAAAATATTCTTGATATGTTTACATTCCCTAAAAATTAAACCATTCGTGCATGTTTGAGAACGAAAATCGCGATCATCTGTGATTAAGAACAGAAAATCATTCCATCTCATACGTGTTTTTTCAAGACAATGGCGGCTAATTAACTTTCAGATGCACCGTGGGGGGGGCGTTCCGATGATTGCCAATCATGAAATTTCATCACCAACATAAACAACAATGGATGCTGAGATGAGCACATGTATCATTCTGGTTTTGAAAGAAGTTAAATTTCTTGTATAAGGGAAAATTATTTTTAATCGTGGATTGAATGGAAAATAATGGAATGTAAAACGAAACGAAAATGATGTTACCTGTCAAGAAGAATCTTCGCCACTTCAGAGTTCGTATTCAGATGAAGAGCGGTCTTTATTTCAATCCAAAGATTATATTCATCTCCAATATATATCCCGTTTTTGCTTAACTTAGCATTCGCTGTTTTTTTTTGTGTTTTTTTTTTCTGGCAGAATCGCTCAATTTACGCTTCGGACCTGGTTTCAATTTCTTTGCCTCCGACATTTTCTTCATCAACACTATGACGGAGCATGCGCACAATCTCTACCGAATAAGTTCAAATCTGAGGTCAATAGCATATGATTTGCATTATTGTCTGGGTAGTAAGAATTATCGAAGACAGAATAAAATGATGTTTTCTCCTGAATTATACATCGTAGCTCTCAAAAAGTGAATGGTTTACGGTTTTTATATATTTAATCTTTACATAAATCAAAATTTTTTAGAAAACTGAAAATAATGATTTTGGCATTTCATATTACTTTAATATTGTAACTTATGAATTTTCTATTTGCTTATAAAATAAGATTCTCTGATTTTTTATAAGGTTCAAAAATCTACAAATTATCAGAAAATGATACTCAAATATTGTGTCCTTTTCTGTTGCTCTTCCATTGAAAGTGTACCATTTTACCTGCTGTAAGGGAGATAACTCCTATAATAAACACATAAACATGTTTATTGGAAATGTGCCAATGCTTTAATTCTCATGAACAATATTTTGTTTGTAATGGCCATTAGCCATATTTTGGCACATTACTTACTTACTTATCCTCTTCTCTTCATCATTTGTTTTGGCACATTAAAGGTAACCTAATAAGAGCTGTTTACCGTGCTAGCTTGAATTAGGATGGTGAGTGAAAATATCCAATATCTCTTGTTTACATCAGTATTGTCAATGATCTTCAATAACCACATACCATATATGGAATCAATGAACTATAACCCCTGCATAAATGATCTTCAATATCCACATACCATATATGGAATCAATGAACTATAACCCCTGCATAAATGACTTTCAATATCCACATACCATATATGGAATCAATGAACTAAAACCCCTGCATAAATGATCTTCAATATTCACATACATGTACCATATATGAAATCAATGAACTATACCCCTGCATAAATGATTTTCAATATCCACATACCATATATATGGAATCAATGAACTATAACCCCTGCATAGATGATTTTTCAATATCCACATACCATATATGGAATCAATGAATTATTTATAACCCTTATATACAGTAATAGGTTATTATCAATATGAATGAAGTTAATTAAGTAACTGTAATATTTCTTAGGATTGTAGGAACTTACAAATAGGTAACAAATTCAATACCCTGTTCAGTAACTAATAGTTTTTACTGCTTCAAGTCTAACTGGGGAACTGTTTCTGTAAGGTAACACACACCTTATCATTGAAATACTCTGTAATAAAATTTGTCTCTATACACTGAAATGCTCAAAGCAGTGAGACTTTGTTGTCTATGAATATCCTTTTGAGGGGAAGATGCTCCAATACCACTTGTTTCTATTTCTTATCTTTGTCTTCATGCAGTTAGTTAGAATGAATGGTACAGTATGGTAGACTGTTAAAATGTCACAAATATCTATAAATGAAAATTTTATCGCATACATTTATCTATATATGGCTGTGATTTAAAGAAATGGGTTTCTTTCGGACTGTTATCAAAATTATATAAAACAGGACTTAATTTTAAATACTGTGGATACTTTATCAAATTGGCAGTAAATTCCACACTTTATCGTGAAATTGTATGTAAATTCCACACTTTACCTTCAAATTGACTGTAAATTCCACACTTTACCTTCAAATTGGCAGTAAATTCCTCACTTTACCCTCAAATTGGCAGTAAATTCAACACTTTACCTTCAAATTGGCAGTAAATTCAACACTTTACTGTCAAATTGGCAGTAAATTCCACACTTTACCCTCAAATTGGCAGTAAATTCAACACTTTACCTTCAAATTGGCAGTAAATTCAACACTTTACTGTCAAATTGG
Organism: Gigantidas platifrons; assembly: GCA_002080005.1. Classification (NCBI taxonomy): domain Eukaryota; kingdom Metazoa; phylum Mollusca; class Bivalvia; order Mytilida; family Modiolidae; genus Gigantidas; species Gigantidas platifrons. The sequence goes on along the minus strand of MJUT01019670.1, from coordinate 86,129 downwards.
CAGTAAATTCAACATTTTACCCTCAAATTGGCAGTAAATTCAACACTTTACCTTCATAATTTTGTTTTGAGTAGAAAACATTGAGTTAATTGTTCTCTGATTGAGTAGTTATTGAAATATAATTAATGGTGATTTTGTGTTCTCTGCTAAAAAAATAAAAAGACATAATACTATTAAATCAAAACTATCAACTTTGCAAAAAAATCCTTTTTAGCAAAACAATGGACTCATCTGTACAATAAAACATTACAGGGTGATTCCATTAAATATTGTATGGGAGTTGGAAGGTGCATTATATAAATATGTGAAGTAAGTAGGGTTAGGACAATCTCTGAAAAAGAGGATAAGTTACTTCCTCTAGATTACAAAATCTCACCTCTGCTACACCGGAATGAGAGGTTTCCCTCATAGCGGACACTCACACAAAATTTTAAAGGTAATATATTATGGGATTGATTAATTAAATCAAATTTATGAATGACAAGATGACGGACATCGTTTACGTTCAACATTAAACCAAACACCAAATTTTAAACCTTACAAGACAGGGAGAAAAGAAATAAATATTTTCTTGTTTACTTAAAAAAGACGGAGATATTCAAAATGCAGGATGACATGTGCCCGAGACGAAAATTACGATGAAGGAATAATGCAGCCTCTGTTTTCTTCGGGGCAGATAGGTTCGGGAGTTTAGCGTGTACTCGTTAGACACTATAATGATGGTGACGTTCGATTAGTAATCACTTTGTTAATCAGACCTGGTTTCAGAGTTTTGGGTTGGGTGATAAGTCCTATATTGTAAATGTAAGGACTGTAATGTTATGAATGTTTGAGTTGAAAACAAAATGCCTTCCAATCCTTCATACAAATTTTCTGGAATAGTCTTTTAAGATTTCTGTTTGTTGGCTCTTGTGTTTAATGAAGGAAAGGATCTCTAATTATCTTCTTTCATTTCTGAATGTAATATTATTGGGGATGGTACATAAAGGTGAAATGCAAAGGTCAAAACTTTTTTTCAGATTTGCACATTTTTAGATAGTGATTTTAGTACCTTGATAGAAAATCGTCATAATTTTCAATTTTCTCAAGCTTTTTGTGAGAAATTTTCAGGAAAACTTACCTTTTTTAAAACCGCGGGAAATATCAATCCTGCTTACCCTTTAAAAATCTCCTGTTGCGACGTCATTCGTGTCGTGCCTTCCTTTTTGTGGGGACAAAGATAATCATACCATATCCCTTCTTTGTGTGCAAAACATTGGTAGACATTGGTAAATTTACTGTTAATAAGGCTTATGTTAAAAGGTTAAGGTTAATACTAATTAAAAAATTTCACTTGTAAAAATATACGAAAATGAAAGAATAAATACCGTGGTTCTAGGATATCCTCCCATGGGTTCATCATGCCTGTCTTCATAGCAAAGGTAAAATATCAAACAGTTATTGCTGTGCCATGGTTTTGGTATAAGACCATGTGAAAAAATTCAAATTATTTTCAATCTGACCTAAAATTTGTATACTCTTGGTTCATACAAAGGAGAGGTGGCACGATCTCACATCCCCTTTGTTCTGTCAGAAAACAGTATTTCTTTACTTTGAAAACATTATTAACCCCTCCCAACGCACTTCTCGATGTCGAAATTTGGTTACATCGCCCCTAGCTGCAAAAATATGTTGCTGTCTATCACATTGCTTGTTTGTTTTTTATGCTAAATAGACCACCAAATTTATAGGTATATTCATGTAAAAATTTGGCCATTGTCTTAGCTAGCAAGAATAACACAATGGCATAATACCAAATTTATTTATGCAGAAATTCTGAATAAAACCTCCTTGGCTCTGATATTTATGAGCGACATTTTTAATATTTTTTTCATCTGTTATCAAGTCGTCTATATGCTGTATTTCGTTTTGTTTCGTTGCGTGACAGGATTTTATCTCATTTTTGCTCATGACCTGGCCAGAATATTTATTTCTAAAAAAAAACCTTCCAGATCCCTCTCAGAATCAAGTGGCCATCCCTTAAGAGATACATAGGCCGATCCAGAGGGGGACAGGTCCCCCTTTTTGTGCTAGATTATAGACTGGCAAAAACGTGTTTTAATCGAATATTTCTAGTTTTGTCCTTGTCATTTTTCTTTTCACCATGTCTTGTAATTTTCGCGTTGAATTACGTCTCGGTATCTTTTGATATTTCCAAAAAAAATATTGTTTCTGAAATAAAACGGGACCCCTTATGGAAATGTCTGCATCTGCCTCTGATATACATGTACATTGTTGTATAGTGTGGACTGTCGTCAATTGTTGAATACGGCGAGAAGCGAGAAATTGTAGATTGGGTAAAATGTTCTGTTTTGGTGAATCATGGTGTCAAGCCTTCATGTAGTTAGGGGGCTCTACATATCCTCAAAAAAAGAAAGCTGGGCACTCACCATATAATATATAATTTTTGTTCACGATATTTATTAGGTACTTTAGGGACTCACATTATTTTCTATAATGAATGGTCATTACAAGTCATAAGTAATACATTTGATGTAAAAATGCATTAAAGGGGAAAAGGGGGGGGGGGGGGG
>MJUT01019669.1:651940-669430 GCA_002080005.1 Gigantidas platifrons | reverse complement strand
TGCCCCCGCCCCCTGGATGTTAAATGGTCCGTCCCTTACAATTTAATACCCTGCAGTCCTACAGTAAGCGGACAAAGGTATACCCACAATTCCAATTTCTCCTATATATTTTGAACAGATATATTACGGTCGGGCGAGGTATTTGCGCAAAATACCATGCAGTCGAGAGACTGTCGAATTTCCAGAGCCGGAACAAACTTCATCACATAATGTGGTACACCTCCTCCTGATCGAGATTTGAACCCACGACATCAGTGGTGATAGACACTGATTGCATAGGTAGTTGTAAATCAAACTACCATGCGATGACGGCCACGACGACCCCTGTTATATGAAATTCCCCAGTAAGATAAGATAACATTTCACGTGTTGGTGGCATGTTTAATAGTCACGTGTGGTTTATTTTTAATGAACATGTATGAGGGGGAGGACAGGGGAAGGGAGACAGGGAAAAAGGGGGTGGGAGAAAGGAGAGAAAGGGTGGGAGAAAGGAGAAAAAGGGTGAGAGAAAGGAGATCAAAGGAGAAAATGAGGAAACAAAAAAAATAGATTTTTTTTCAAAAAATGATCTAAAATGACAGAAAGGTATAATGAAACATTATCATTTAATCGAATACATAAACATAATTCACGATGCAGATGAAACTGATAACATTAATGATCAATAATCAACAAGACGTTCCGATAGATGAAATGTGGATTTTGACTTCACGTTTCGACTTCGTTATTTATAAATTTAGCGTTCAACTTTTACGATTTTTATTAAAAATGAACATCATTTTTTTTTAACCTTTTTTTATAGGGAGATTTATTTTTCCGGTGGGAGAAATGAGAAGAGGGGTGGGAGAAAGGAGAAGAGGGGTGGGAGAAAGGAGGAGAGGGGTAGGAGAAAGGAGAAGACTACCCCCTGTCCTCCCCCTCATTGATATGTCCTGACTCTGGAGGGGTTGTGTACAGCAACGTCAGAGTAGATATTTCTTATTTCTATATTTCCGAATTCCATAAGGAGTTTGAAACTATTGAAATAGGTTCCGATACCGAACTATTTACTTTCTAGTAGTTCTTGATTTAATCCTTCCAATACGTTGAAGTTGTGTAAAATACACATTACAAATAGTGTGGAATGAACTCACAATCTTAAGAAGTGATGTATTTTAATATTTTGAGGATGCCTTCAACTGCAATGATTACTTTATTAGATTAATGACAACTCACTTACATACAAATATCAAACATACAATGTATACATATCAGACAATGATGAACTATATTTGAACAGCTGTACAAGAATGTTTTACACAAGAAACATTTATTTCACCATTTATGGAGGAGGTACCAGTTTCTCTTTTGATTCATAGTTTTTCAGTTGCCATGGTTGTTTATTTCCCAAGTTGTTCGCAAACCAATTTTTGGTATTAAGAACTGTATGCCTTGTTTTACATGACCAATATAAAAAGCTGAAAATCATTACCACATTGACAAAGATAGAGATACCTAACACAACAGTAAATAAAACGGGGATTTTGTATTGCTGGTTGTTGTTAACTATTCCATGCTTAGTGTCCACACTATTATCAACATGCTGTATTAACAATTCTTCTGTAAGATAAACATACATGGTATTACATAAATATTCTAATATGACGCCGTGTTATCGTCAGTTTATATAATACTCAACAACAACACTTTTAGCGCAAACGCGGTAATGTTGTCAATTCGGCTATTCCGTTTACCCTCCCGCGAAATTTTGTACGTTATACATTTACCGTAGATAATTAAAATTCCGCGAAATGTTGTTGACAATTTTGGCACGTAAACAACATGACGTCATATGAAGACTTCCAGTTTAGAACATAGAGATCCTGGCGTTTTTGGCTTCGTGTACGCCTCCTTGTCGAAGTGGCATTTGTAGTATTTTCCCTTTGTTTTGAATTGATGTTCATCAATGACAACATTTAGTAATCTCAAATGACAGAAATCGTATGGTATTACATAAATAATAATCAGTGTGAACATTGCTCAGATTTACATTTGTCTATTTATTTTGCTTGATATTTCAAGTTGAACATTTTATATATAATTATCATCGCATTTCACTAAGAGGGGAGTATTAGGGCCATATATATAGCTTAGCCGCGCCACTTTTTACTGAAGTGCCTGTACCAAGCCAGGAAAAGTCATGTATATGTGTGCTAGCGGTATCAATAGTGTCTCAGTCTACAATTTTGATATTTGATTTTGGTTTCGACAGTGTGGTATTTTGTTGTTGTTCATTTTATAAGAATAGTTCAAATCTCTATTTCATTGTTAAAGTAATATGAAAGGCAAATATCGTGGAATTTTTGGATTAAATATTTACACTTAATACGTCGCTTAATTTTAACTAAAATCCACTGCATAACATTACAAATCCACTCAAAATCAGATTTTAAGAGCAAATCGCAAAATATTTGACAGGAGATAATTCTGTTTTCCAGTAAAGTAATGCAAATGATATTCGCGTGACTCTTTCGGGGAGATTATCGCTCATGCGCAATGTTCAGTTGATGAAAAAAATATATATTCCGTGTGTACCACATAAGAATAATTGCAAAAAATAAATAGGTTCACACGACATGAAACAGACAGATTCTTCAATCATCATTGTCAGGATTGTGTGCGTGCTTACCTCAGCATCCTTGATTGTTTATCTTTTCTTCACGAGGTCATGATCGGCAATCATCGGACCATGCAAAGCTTTTCTTCACGAGGTCATGATCGGTAATCATCGGAACAAAACAACCGAAAGTTAATCAGTCTCCACAACAATGGCGAGGATGATAAACATGCACACGGATTTGCATATTTCTAGTTGTTGGGAACATATTTCGACTTGAAACATGCATGAATAGCTTAGTAAATGTACCGACGTATTCCAAATTGAAGTTTCAGGGAAATATTTTCTTCACCCAAAACTGGTGTAATATTACTTTAAAGAGAATATCCTTTACATCAATTCAACGGAAATTACTTTCACCATAGCGTCAAGAGAACAAACTTTTCCCTGGCGTAAAAAAAGAATGAATAATATCTCATCCCTTAGCCGATATTGGCTATCCTGTTTTAAGCCCTTTGGGTTTCGTATTCCCAAACACTTATAAATTGTTTGGCTTTTATAGTGTTTTACTTTGAGCATACTTTATGATGGTTATTCCAGAATCACGTGGTGTGCACTATATTATATACGTTGTGTATCTACTTTTTATTCGAGATACATGTTGTGTACACGAAATTAGATATATAGGCTAATTTACTATACCAGTATTAAGGAATAAACCTTTACCCAATGTCAAGAGAATAATGGTTATCTCAGTTTTAAGAGAAATACCCCTCCACTGTATTGGTAGTAGATCATCAATGTTATGAAATTAACAAAAACGTAGATATCTAATTTGTACCCACTTTCATCGCCTCGATCCCAATGTCAGACATAGACTTCTAACCCCTGTATGAAGTGAGGGACCACTACCAAGGTGACAACTTACGAAGACTTCTAACCCCTGTATGAAGTGAGGGACCACTACCAATGTGACATCTTACGAAGACTTCTAACCCATGTATAAAGTGAGGGACCACTACCAATGTGACATCTTACGAAGGCTTCTAATCCCTGTATAAAGTGAGGGACCACTACCAAGGTGACTTCTTACGAAGACTTCTAACCTCTGTATAAAGTGAGGGACCACTACCAATGTGACATCTTACGAAGACTTCTAACCCCTGTATAACGTGAGGGACCACTACCAAGGTGACATCTTACGAAGACTTCTAACCCCTGTATAAAGTGAGGGACCACTACCAATGTGACATCTTACGAAGACTTCCAACCCCTGTATAAAGTGAGGGACCACTACCAAGGTGACATCTTACGAAGACTTCTAACCCCTGTATAAAGTGAGGGACCACTACCAAGGTGATATCTTACGAAGACTTCTAACCCCTGTATAAAGTGAGGGAGCACTACCAAGGTGACATCTCACCAAAGACTTCTAACCCCTGTATGAAGTGAGGGACCACTACCAAGGTGACATCTTACGAAGACTTCTAACCCCTGTATAAAGTGAGGGACCACTACCAAGGTGACATCTTACGAAGACTTCTAACCCCTGTATAAAGTGAGGGACCACTACCAATGTGACATCTTACAAAGACTTCTAACCTCTGTATAAAGTGAGGGACCACTACCAAGGTGACTTCTTACGAAGACTTCTAACCCCTGTATAAAGTGAGGGACCACTACCAATGTGACATCTTACGAAGACTTTTAACCCCTGTATAAAGTGAGGGACCACTACCAATGTGACATCTTACGAAGACTTCTAACCCCTGTATAAAGTGAGGGACCACTACCAATGTGACATCTTACGAAGATTTCTAACCCCTGTATAAAGTGAGGGACCACTACCAATAAAATAAAGTGAGGGACCACTACCAAGGTGACATCTTACAACGACTTCTAACCTCTGTATAAAGTGAGGGACCACTACCAATGTGACATCTTACGTTCTAATCCCTGTATAAAGTGAGGGACCACTACCAAGGTGACATCTTACAAAGACTTCTAACCCCTGTATGAAGTGAGGGACTACTACCAATGTGACATCTTACGAAGACTTCTAACCCCTGTATGAAGTGAGGGACCACTACCAATGTGACTTCTTACGAAGACTTCTAACCCCTGTATGAAGTGAGGGACCACTACCAAGGTGACATCTTACAATTTGACATGCAATGAAAACATGAATACCTTCAGTATATATTTCTTGGTTGTTAGTCTTTCTTTTTCGTTTAATCGATGACGTATAACGGAAATCTCCACACGTGGGGAACCCTTCTGGTGTTGGCTCCATGTCAACTTTTCTACCCTCCTGTAATATTAATGCCATACCTCCCAGCTGGTGGGGTTCAATATGACAATGGACAAACCAGAAACCTAAAAATAATAAACATTTGCTATAAGAATTATATTTTTACACTCAAATTTTAATTGGCTTTAATATGCAGTGTCAATTATAGTGCATATGTGGCCTAGAATGTGGTAGATCGTGGGTTCGATCCACTATCGGGTAAAACCAGACTATAAATTTTGTTTTTTGCTGCTTAACCGATAAGTACACATCATTCAGGAGTAAGATGAGCAAGGAATGGTTGGCTCGGAATCAGGATAACATTTCTATCATCAGACTGTGATTTCAGCGATCTTAATAGAAATCTAACAAGGCGTGTTGGTCTAGAACAAGGCAAACATCATCATCTCATCAAAATGTAACTTGTTCTTGTCATGTTGTGGTGGTAAATTGCTTACTTGGTGTTAAACAACAATCACGCTCTCACTACTTTGCAATAGTGTTGTAATGTCACATTCTTTTGGTGAAAGATTCGACTTCATTAAAAAAAATAGAGTAAAGGTCAACAATCTTACCAATAATCATATATTCATTGTACATTTGTACATTCTCCCGATAAAACACCTATACTCTAAAGATAAACATGTTTATATTTGGCTCATTGCTTATAAAAGTACACTTTTTGTAGAATACAAAAATGAAACACTAACCTGGATTATCTGCCTTGATTCTAATGACGATGTATCCATATCGTGGCACTATAATAGTATCTTTCATTGGTGGATTTTTCAAATTCAATCCGGGTACTTTTCCATTTTCCCATGATTCATTTCTCCAACTAGGAAGATTACAACTTTTTGTATTACAGGCAATATCATTATTTGGTTCAATGATTTCTCCAGTAGTATCATTATATTCTGGATATCCTATCTTCATAACGTGGAAGTGATGACCATGCATATGTATAGGGTGAGCCATTCCAAAAGGTACGTCATCTAAACATAAAAAAACATCATGTACAAATGTTGTCCGTCTCAAATTTGCAACAAATGTTACAAGATGCAAAATTTCAAGTCATATCAGACACAACCCAATAAAATGTCGCTCGAATAACAGTTTAAAAGCCTCTAGTGGAACAGGAACTGCTTACCCCTTCGGAGCACATGGGTTGATCCCTTTTGAGTTCAGGGGTTCATGTTGCTTAATCTTATAGTGTTTTGTAGATCATTTTTTTTTGTACTTTTCTTTTGGTCATTGTATTGTTTGCCTCACTTTGAGTTAAGGCTTCTAATAAACCTCTGGTTTCTTCATTTTTTTAATCATCACGTGACCCGATAGAATGTCATTAGGGTCATTGCTTGGACTGTCACATCATACATGACTCGATACTCGATAGATCATTTTCATTCGCTTGCCTCAACAGTTTATTGTATCTCTTTGATAATCATACTATGGGATATTTACTTAAGCCAATACAGATTCTTCGATTAATGATAAAAGTATTTAACCAGTGACGGATCAACTCAATAACTCACGAATGTGGTAGGATATAGGCAAGTTTACATAGCGTTTTCGATCACGAGTGACGGATCAACTCAATAACTCACGAATGTGCGTAGGACATGGACAAGTTTACATAGCGTTTTCGATCACGAATGACGGATCAACTCAATAACTCACGAATGTGCGTAGGAAATGGACAAGTTTATATAGCGTTTTCGATCACGAGTGACGGATCAACTCAATAACTCACGAATGTGCGTAGGACATGGGCAAGCTTATATAGCGTTTTCGATCACAGGTGACGGATCAACTCAATAACTCACGAATGTGCGTAGGACATGGTCAAGTTTGGCAAGTATTTATTGCGTTTTCCATCACGAAAAGTGTTTTATGATATAAAATGATGATTGAACGTGAAAGCTCTGCTTCAAGCTTAACCGTAACACCATTAATATATCTTGCAGTTCTCTGTATTTTTATATTTTCAATTTCAACCTACATACAATAACATGATGTCACAATACCTTGATTGTTAAGGATAATCTGTATAACAGCATCTTTCTTCAGTTTGACAATATGTGTACATTCACAATGATCTGTACAGTTTTTATCGTCACATGACACTAAGTAATCAGATCCAGTAGGATAAATCTAATTAATAAAAATCATTTTAATTATAGCTAAATAATTAGTTAACTTAGAGGGGTTGTATGGGCTCATAAATTAGTTTAATCCCGCCACTTTGTACTGAATTGCCTGTACCAAATCATCAGATCCAGTAGGGTAAAACTAGTCAATTAAAATCATGTTAATATAAGACTAAAATAAGATAATAATTTTCCTAAGAGGAAGACAAGTATGAAACAACCAAAGGGATAATAGGGTTTGAGTATATAAAACTATTTAATTAAAATCATGTAAGTATATGACTTTAAAAAAAAAGATGAAAATAATTTCCCTAAGAGGAAGAAAAGTATGAAGATAACAAAGGGGTAATAAAGTTTGAGCATATAAAACTATATAAAGTACCTGTACCAAGCCCGGAAAGTGAGCGGTCGTGTATACTTGTGCTCGGAGTATCGATATTTACTCTTTCTATGATTTGCGAATGGATGCTGGAACTGTTCCCATCGTGTGATATTTTTTTTAATTATTTATAGGGCAAAGTAGGGAATTGGGTCTATTGTTCAAGGGGTGGCTCAACAAGTTGGGTAGTTGGATTACCTAACAACTCATACAAGCCTATCACCAATACGGCGTGGGCTCGCGCCCGGCTTTGTAAATTACAAAAAGGGTGCACTCGACTCTCAGCCGCAAGTGATAAAGTTTACCAGTTGCTTGCCCATGGTCGGTGGTTCTCTCCGGGTACTCCGACTTCTTCCACCACTAAAACTGGTCGCCATGATATAGCTGAAATATTGTTGAAAGTGGCGCTAAAACACAAAAATTCAAAATCAAATCAATCTATTGTTCAATCATTTCAACCCAAGGAATGTAACAATATAGGTTTTGGCAGGTCTTCACGCGTTATATTGTAAACACGTATTAACGATTCCATATCTATTGGAAACAATATCAAAACCGGCTAAAAATGCATTAAAATATATATGTTAAGTTGCATTGTTTTAATAAAGTTATTCAATTAATTTTACTAAGGAGAAATCCAGTGAAATTGAGATGTTTTTGTTTGATTTCCTTTATCAGTTGATACGATATTTCCATAGCTTCCTTGATAGAGGGTTGCTGCTAACAAAGAAGCTACTGAACCAAGGGTTCATCTTTGTTAAGTTAAAGTCATCACTTCGAAAGTTTTACGGTCGTCACCACGACTTGGTTGACCGTTATGGAATATCTGTGTCACAAATGATCATGGATATGTTCCACTTGTCGTAAACACTTACCTCATTTATGACTTATCACCGGATTTGTAACTAGATTAACACGACGGGTGTCACTACTGGAGCAGGAACTGACCCTGCCGGAGTACCTGAGTTCACCCCCGGTTTTTAGTGGGTTCGTGTTACTCGATCTTTAGCTTTATATGTATGTCTTGTCGATAGTTGTTTGTCCTTTTGTCTTTTTATCTTTAGGTCATTGTGTCATCTGTTATTCTATGATATACGGATTCTGATTACCTCCCTTTGGTATCTTTAAACTCTTCTTAGCAATATACACTGTACTACGCGATCTAAATACAACTTAATATTCATTGTATTAGAATTAGAGTCGATCATTAGTTTTCTGTGCCGTGTTTAGTATATCATTGTTTGTCCTTTTGTACTTATCTTTTGGCCATTGTGTTGTCTGTACTTCGATTTACGAATTCTGACAACCTCTTCTGTACCTTCAAATTCTTCTTATTAAACCTATCACTAACTGAGAGCTGTTGTCATATTGGTCAATATTTTTAACTATCTTACATGACTCCGTACATTTGATTTTAGTGTATCATAAAAAAAATGTTACACGAAGAAATTATATGTTAATGTGGTTACTTTAAAGGTATGTGTAACAATTATAAATATGGTCATAGCAACACTTTAATGGTAGGAATATATATGTAGCACTCGCCTATTTTCTGATTAGGTTTTTGTCAACCATACATTTCTCACAACAGACAAAGACAAACAACGTCCTCCTTTCAATTAATACTGTGTCTATATATTATGTTGTGTATGTCGGTCATTCTGATACCAATGGTCCCTACTACTTAATTTATTTGTTTCTATAGTAACGATGAGGTAAAGCGGATATATCTAAATCAAATCTGTATCAAGCGGAATGTGACTTTGCGTCATCCATTTAGAAGTTACAGTAGCTCCAGATGTACATTTTTGTTCTTGAGATGGTTGATAATTGAGTGATTGGTGGATCGCGTTCCTAGACATTATGTTACTATATATAGTAACTTTTTGGCGGGATTCATGTTGCGCATCTTTCGTTTTCTGTTTGTTCAAGTTGTTTATGGTTTGTTTTTGTCTTTTTATTTTTTGATCACGTGTTTGTCTTAAAATATTGTTTTACGACTTTTCATCCAATCCTGTATGCCTTTCTTTACAACTAATTCTTAGCAAGCCTAGGTATGACAGCAGAACGTTTTATTTTGGATATTCATATCCTAACCACAGGTTCTTTCTGTTGTGACTTTCCTATCGCAAAATGACATAAACTGCGTAGAGGATCATCTAACGATCATTCCTACCAATAAGTTCGGTTTTTATTGACCAAGCGGTCTGGACAAGACCAAAATGTGAAAAGCTGACAGACTTCACCGACGACAACGACGGTGGACATAAAGTAATAATAATACCACACATGACCTTTAGGTCAGCTGAGCTGAAAATGAATATGGTTTATCATTTGTCTACCAAGTGAAACATGTAATTATTCGAATATGCCTCCACACAAACATTACCTGTGGGGGTGAGGACGGTAGTATAAATTTATGTCCACTGACAGAGGGTGATAGAGGTAAGTTATCTCCAGCTGAAATATAAAGTGTAAAGCAGTATAAAGTATAGGTAAAATATGTCGTCCAGCGAATGAAAGCATTGGTGGCCTGGGTGATGTTTATCACTTGTCAACTATATCTGGACTACCAGCCTTATTAGGGGGAGAGAGAGAGAATAGCTATATCTGGACTCCCAGCCTTATTAGGGGGAGAGAGAGAATAGCTATATCTGGACTACCAGCCTTATTAGGGGGAGAGAGAGAATATGTTTATAATTACTAAGGTTCTCTCCCATGGGTGCCTTTAGTCGATTTTAGCTATCAGTTTTAGGCCCTTTTGATTTCTTTCCTCCCAACAATGTGTAAATCATTTAGCTTTCCATTCCTCCGAGTGTACCTCATGAATGTTATTCCAGAAATGTGGCGTGCTGCACTAAATTAGATTTTCTACCTTTTTAACATATGTATTTGTACTAATAACTCGAATACATGGTCTGAAATAATATGGCATAGCTAGCTACGGTGGTATGTGCTTTAGTGTAAAGAAGTAGAACACAGTTTATGTATTACGTTGAGATAAGTTTATTATTTGATAGAGTATGCGACTTTAACCCTTTAAATATGTTAGTCTCTATGTACGGATTAGTATCATTAGTGCATACCATTACTTTCAGCAAGTTGTCAACTATATCATGACTACCAGACTTATTTGTGGATGTAAGTCTGGCAGTGATCGGATTGACCAATGAAAACACAGACTTCAGTAGGTATCTGAAAACATTAACACTTGCAGCTGATTGTGGGGCTTGACCCCACATCTGTGATGTTTGGATTGTAAGCAGAGTCTACGACCTTAACCACACATCCACCGAGAGTCCTTGATTGATTATTTTCTTGTATTTCAGGTCAAAGGTCAGCGCTCTTAACTACTCGGTCACCCAGTTCTCTCTAAATCTCAATCGATGATTGAAATACAGATGTAAAGATAAGTGTATCATTACAATCTGATATATAATAAAACATTGATTGGTCAACTAATTCACCAATGTTAACAAAACCAGCAACTATCTCTCATTTCAACTCACTGAACATAAAAAAAGGACGCGACATATGACGTTAGAAATCCACGTCGTCGCTTGGGACAGGAACAAAACTGTGGCGGGGTTAATGGTCAATGAGATCCCAGACCTCACTTCTTGATAACTGGATTTCCAATACACATATAAACCAGGGGCGGATCCAAGGGGGGTGCACCCGGCGCCCCCCCCCCCCAAAAATTGGAAAAAATATGATTTTTTTTGCGTAAAACAGTGATTTTTCACACGAAATACCCCAAAATATTTTGCGCCTTCCTCCGCTCGGCGCGATTTCCCCCCCCCCCTAACTTGAAATCCTAGATCCGCCCCTGTATAAACATACGGTAAAAAGAACATGTACAGTGTCGCGTCCACTCAAAAAGACCACATACTATCACTCAAAACATAAACATGGACAGTATAACAGCAGGGTCAATGAATGACAACATAAACATGGACAGTATAACAGCAGGGTCAATGAATGACAACATAAACATGGACAGTATAACAGCAGGGTCAATGAATGACAACATAAACATGGACAGTATAACAGCAGGGTCAATGAATGACAACATAAACATGGACAGTATAACAGCAGGATCAATGAATGACAACATAAACATGGACAATAAACATATCAGGGTCAATGAATGACAACATAAACATGGACAGTATAACAGCAGGGTCAATGAATGACAACATAAACATGGACAGTATAACAGCAGGGTCGATGAATGACAACATAAACATGGACAGTATAACAGCAGGGTCAATGAATGACAACATAAACATGGACAGTATAACAGCAGGGTCAATGAATGCTCGTACTTCACTGACTATTAATTAGGAAGGTAGAATCTATTAAACACATATGAGTGGGCAATACATTGATAATACAAACAATTCAGTGGAGCAAATTTAGTGACCGGGAGAAAGTATCTGTGGTTTAACTACATAGTGCATACTGGGATATATTATATAAAACATGCATAAAGAATAAAATACACTTACAGGAAAAATGGATATTGAGAAATATCTCCTGGAATTCTTGTTTCTTTGTGAAAAGTGGGGCCGGATTACGTTTTAATTCTTCTGGTGTTGAAGTCAGATCTGATACCGGCATGCAATCCATGTGACGATGTTTGGGGTAAGACCTATAAATAAATAATTGTTACAACTGTGTAATCAAAGGGAGACCACTTCCCATTCACCGTAATCAAATATCCATGTATAATATCAATCTTTATTATATGACTATAAATATTTCTTTTGTCTGATTGGCTAAAAGCATGAGAATATTTCATGATAGAACTTTATGAATACTGTACATGTCAAAGTCTTACATGTCCACAAGATTAATTGTGATCGTTTCAGAGGGGTGTTTGGAATGTTATATTAACCTCACGTGACTCTAAAATTAAAAGTAGGGTTTTTTCGATTTTCTGTCTAAATCTTGTTAACATTAAAATTTACAAAAACAAAACACATTTTTAATGCCAATTTATAAAACATGACTCAGAGGACATTCGTTACAGTTTCATATAATAAAACAATTACTGACTTACATTGCGATTAGGAAAAGGATCTATCGTTCCAAGATCCTTACATTAACCGCAACAAAAGTGAATCATTGTATAACACCATTGCCCCCACGTCATTTCGAAACACAAACAGTAGAACGTAATATTATTTAATAATAAAAATGAAAATCATAAATACCATAGAGTCCGAACATTTCCAACATCTAACTGAAAAATCGATACTGCTGACACACAAATACATGACCAATCACTTTACTGTCTTCGTTCAGGCACTTTAATAAGAATTGACTTAGCTTGTCATTTTTCAGTTCTTGTCTGTTCCATGTCAAGTTTTCTTGAACAACTTACTTTCATAAACTACACGTTTCATATATAAATCTAAACCAATTTTCGAAATTTAACTATGATGTACGATTGTCACTATATACTTAGATAATAAGTAGATGCATTATACACAAATGAATTCTTACCCAAATGGACAATTCACAACTCTACATGGATTTTTCTTGGTACATGGTCTCCGAGTGGTCTTTGGATCTTCAGCTTTAGCACCTTCGTACCTCAGAATTGCCAAAGCTCTTCCTGGTTCAACAGGCTGTTTAAATAAATACACTTATATTCTCCCTCACTTCGTCCGTCCGAATATAACGTAATTCTATTCTAATGGTAACATTATAAAAAGATATAAAACATACATTGCATGGTACTCGCTATAACCTTCATTCAGATACATGCTGTATAGTAGATATATCACTATTTACAGGGATGAATCCAGGATTTCAAGTTAGGGGGCGCACTTTAAAAAAAATCGCGCCGAGCGGAGAGAGGCGCGAAAATATTTGGGGTATTTCGTGTGAAAAATCACGATTTTACGCAAAAAAATCATATTTTTTCCAATTTTAGGTAGGGCGCGCGCCGGATGCGCCCCCCCCCCCCCCCCCTTGGATCCGCCCCTGATTTATTAATAAAAACAACCTAAAGGACATGAATGCATGTATAACAAATTGTGTAACATTAAATAGTGTCCGCCGTCAAATAATCGCCCTTACAATTGTCTCCTATGATAAAGTCCGATGACTTCGTTCGGTCTATGTAAGGTTTTTCATCACAAATATAACACAACCGGACACAATTTCACAGGACACTATTATGTCTTACAAACACACCTGTCTCTCTCTGTTATAGCGAGCCTCGATATCTTGTCTTGCTTCGCACGACCTTTTATGTGACAATTTGTCACATGACAAAATACGTACCCATGTTTCAATAATTAAAACCCACAACGAAACAAATTGTATTTAGTATATCTACATGTATATATAGTGTTAAGAAGGAAAACCCATATCAGTTATGTAATGGTTAGCGTGCTCGCCTCGAGTACGGTAGACCGCAGGTTCGAGACCCGATCGGGTTCGACGCAAGGTTATAAAATTGGTATTTGTTGTTTCTCCGGTAAGCACTCAACATTAAGGAGAAAGAGCAAAGACTGGTTGTCTCGGAATCAGAATAATATGTCCGAGTGTTTCGACATGTCTTCCCGCGGGCTGTTGTCTCAGTGATCTACACTATAAAAATCCAACTCAGCGTGTTGGTCTAGTAGAAAGAGGACATCATCATCATATCATTGTAAATTTAAGAAATAAATCATGGAAGCCAGAACGTGTTGGGAGTTTTAACACGGATTGGCGGATATTAGTATTTTATCCCGAGCCAGAAGCGAGGGATAAAATTTACTAATATCCGCCAATCCATGTTAAAACTCAAAACACATTCTGGCTTCCATGATTTATTTCGATTCTGATAAGTCTAAGAGTACAAATACGGTAGTATACTTTGATTGGAAGACGGTAATTTATACATACGCTTGCGGAAAATGTCGCACACAATTTATGTAACTCGAATAATACTGCGCCCTCTATCGGCATTATTCGGGTCACAATTTATGCTGCCAATGGAAACGTCAGTCACATTCATCGGCGCATGTGCTATTGAGATAATACGGAGAAATAATTCTGGTTTTTTTAACAAAGGGAAAGAGTGAGGTCATATTAGAATAACTTGTTCTCGCCATAATATAGCTGAAAAATTAATGAGTTGGCGTTAAACAACAATCACTCATTCACTCACTCACTAAGTAAGAAATAACGTTGATATTGTTTCACACCTATATTCATTGTTGTACAGGTATGTACGGGATAGTTGAGAGTACAGTTGAACCTACTTTTAAGTCAGGTGACCTCTTAAATGAAGTTCAAGTTTTCAAGACAGGAAAAGAAAAGGGTGACCTTTTACTACAGATGACTGCTTAAAAAGGTGTCCGCATGTTCAGGTTTGACTGTATTTACAATATAAAATTTATGTGTCTTTCATAAATGTTCTGTATCGCATATCCCAGCATCAACGTGAAAAACGACAGAAAATGAAAAAGACATTTGACTCATTTATGTAAAAAAGGGTGATGAGAGTGGGTTGCTATATTCATATAAAAGTATATATGGTTAACAATATTAACAATATAAAAACCAAATTCCTCCTTTCTTTATATTCAGGGCATATTAATTTTAAATAAACTTGAAGATATAAAAGGGGTAATCAGAAGTCGCAAATCGAAGAGGGATAGACAATCCAATGACCAAAAGACAAAAATGACAAAAAGACAAACAACGATCCACGACACACCACAAAGAAAACTAAAGAATGAGCAACACGAACCACACTAAACCCTGAAGTGAACTCATGTGCTCTGAACAGGTAAGCAGCTCCAGTAAACTCATGCGCTCTGAACAGGTAAGCAGCTCCAGTAAACTCATGTGCTCTGAACAGGTAAGCAGCTCCAGTAAACTCAGGTGCTCTGAACAGGTAAGCAGCTCCAGTAAACTCAGGTGCTCTGAACAGGTAAGCAGCTCCGGTGAACTCAGGTACTCTGAACAGGTAAGCAGCTCCAGTGACACAGGTCGTGTTACTCTTGTCAAGCATCCGGTTATGACGGCGTGGTTGATTTGTGACACAGATAGTCCGTAACAGTTAACCGTCGAGGTGATGCTATCAACTTAATCTTTAGGAACCCATTATTCATTAGCCCCCTCGTTAGCAGCAACCATATATCATCACAGATATCTTGATAGGAACAGTGTGGTGATGTGAAACCCAGTTTGACAAAATAGCGTAAGATACAACTATATATGTAGTAGTAGATAACTGTCTAAATATTTGTTATATAAAATATATGAAACCCAATCATCATTCTGTTCGTTATCTGAAGTCTGACCACAACTGAGTAGTTAAGTTGGTCATAATTAGATTTGTAAAAATAGGAAATAAATTACCCCATCTGCTGATAATTCTTCTAGAGTTTCGGCTCGTATCCAATAGTTACCGATATCAGCTTCTGCGTTGATGACAAAATCAACTCTTTCTGCACCGTGAATGACTATGGATTCAGAATCTGTCATATCTACGTCATTTCCGTCGACTGAGATTATCTGAATTGTGTGCTAAACAAAGGAAGCGATTGCAATAGTATGTTTATACACATATAGATATGAATAAATTTTAAAAATGCATATTTGTAAACTATTTTGTGTGTTTCTACGATTTTTTCTTGGATTTTGAAGCTGTTCCGACAGTGTGGTATTTTTTTTTATTCTAATAACCCATTGGTGTAAATATATTTGTTTTCTTCCTGTATTTAAATAATGCGTCAATATAACTTGAATAACCAATCAGGACTTTTAGAAAGCCAAGGGTGTCATCACCCCAGATAATCTATGGTTGTCATAATGGACTCTGTCACACATATGGAATGTCAATCTATAACCATTTATATAGATTTATAGATTGATTGTTGTTTATCATCACCATGGCAATTTCTTTTCTAAATCTACATTTGTATTTTGCCTTTCTTTTCTTTATTTTTTCTTTGACACCAATGTCATAGCTATATCAAATGACAGTCCGGACATTACCATAAGACACACCAAATAAACCACTGAAAATCATGTCTTGTGTAGGTTTCTGGTAACCTTAACACCTCACCTGAGATGGGTAGAAGGGCGCGAACTCAAGTCAGTGGTCGGTAGTCAACACAGTTAACCACTCGGCTACCCTGGTCCTTCATTATTAGATGTTATTTTCAATTCATCCATGTGAACCTATCCATCTGTATCTGGTTTCGGCTACTACGATCTTCATGTTGTGGCAACACTATAATGGAACCGTCAGAATCTACCGTTAACATACTTTTGTCGCATGCTTTTCTTATTCATAAAACAATATTACCTTTTTAACCTCTGACGACAGAAATTCGTGGATCGAAACATAGTCATGTTTGAATTTTGTTTTTGCTTCTATGTCAACAAAATACAATTCATTTCATATATCATATTTGAAGGTTGTTCTTGTTTCTATGTAAAAAAAAATACAATTCAATTCAAATTTCATAATGTTTACGTAAGTAAACACGTGTTATAGTATTTACCTTATCAACAGAAACCCTGAAACCAAACAACATGCCTACGTTAATGATTCTGAATCTATAAAAGTTATTCCTCTTGATCACAAACTTTTCCAGTGGTAAGTTTATAACTTCTGTGTCAATGGTATTTGGTGTACCTGTAAAACAATTGAATAAATAAATAACAAGAAATGATTGATGATACCACAGCGGTAATCAGAAGTAAAAGTCGTAAATAAAAGGGCAGACAATAGAATGGTAAAAATAGAGGTAGGGACAAACAACGATCTACAAAACACTACAGCGAAAACTAAAGATGGAGGTACGGACAAACAACGATCTACAAACCGCTACAGCGAAAACTAAAGATGGAGGTAGAGACAAACAACGATCTACAAAACACTACAGCGAAAACTAAAGATGGAGGTACGGACAAACAACGATCTACAAAACACTACAGCGAAAACTAAAGATGGAGGTACGGACAAACAACGATCTACAAAACACTACAGCGAAAACTAAAGATGGAGGTACGGACAAACAACGATCTACAAAACACTACAGCGAAAACTAAAGATGGA
>MJUT01019669.1:614227-633067 GCA_002080005.1 Gigantidas platifrons | reverse complement strand
AATTTTATCAATATCAACAAAACTAACAATCACCTCTCATCTAAAGAAAGTTAAACAGTGATGGTCAACAATGCTATCAATATCAACAAAATTAACAGTCACCTCTCATCTAAAGAAAGTTAAACAGTGATGGTCAATAATTCCGCCAATATCAACAAAATTAACAATCACCTCTCATCTAAAGAAAGTTAAACAGTGATGGTCAATAATTCCACCAATATCAACAAAACTAACAATCACCTCTCATCTAAATAAAGTTAAACAGTGATGGTCAATAATTCTATCAATATCAACAAAACTAACAATCACCTCTCACCTAAGTAATATTTAGAATACATTTTGTTTTGTACTTTTAATTTCGTGTATGTGCTGATAAACTGATCGAGGGCGTGCCCGAGATAAGTTTATCTGCACATACAAGAAATTAAAAGTACTCTAAATGTTTTGTATCATAACCAATGAAACGAAAGCAAATCTGTGATTGACGTCTGTCGCACTTGACCAACTTTTGAGAAGATTGATCTTGGTCACGTACCCCAGCAGTCAGTGACGTGGGCCAAGTTTTTAATAGAACACATGGTTAACGTCAAAACGTTAAATGGCAGCGAACATGACGGACGTTCTTTTAAACGATGATGTGGATTTTATGCTTTCACAGATGGCAGAACATGACGGACGATATTTGAAACAATGATTTGGTGCGTACCGGTATTCATCTTTTGAACGTGGTGTGACTCAAATATGATCACTTTTTTATCGCAAAACTGATAATTTTTGTTGCGTACGTGAATTGGGCATTATTTTTTTTCTATAGCCTATTATATAGGCCTACAGTATGTGCATTAAACAAGTCAAACCGGAGACTAATTTGTCTTATTTGAATAAAAAAAAATGTTAAGTAAAGTTAAACAGTGATGGTCAATAATTCTATCAATATCAACAAAACGAACAATCACCTCTCGCCAAAATCATTGAAAAGAAAAAGGCCACGATATATGACGTTAGAGATCACCTTTGTCCACATTTAAGGGAAATAACTCTTGTAAAAAATGGATAACTTTTGGAATCAAGTCGGAAATGTGCATTTGGTCTATTGGCCTATAAACGCTTACCAAAGTTCGAGATTAAAATCTAGTGAGTTGTGAAATACCAGTTTATCACTTGTGCTACATCATATAAAAAGATAAATAAATCATGTGTATAGACTTTGAGCAAACACAATTTCAAACGGAAGATCTACTGATTCTTAATGTACTAACCTGGTTATTCGTACACTTTTTTTGCTTCAAAAAGGTTTATGCATTCTGAGACAAAAAAGCCCAATCGCCGCCATGTTTTGTTCAAAACAAGAATAAACTAGTAATCTTTGTTGTAGTCTTCCCATACACCATTTATAATACAGTGGAACTTGTGCAATCCGACACCTGAGTTTTCCGACATCCTGTGACATCCAACAAAAATTTATGGTCCCAAAGCAATTATGTTAAGTAAAATAAAACTTGAGTATTCCGACATCCTGTACAATCCGACACATTTCCCTGGTCCCTTGGTGTGTCGGATTAGACAGGTTCCACTGTATATGTAACAAATCATTTGCTCTGTGGCTTCGGAAATTTCTAGAGCTTCAGCAAATCAGAAGCAAATAAAATGCCCATGACGGCCATAGTTTTTACGACGATCAAAACGAAAGTAAGAATCTTTGTAGAGAACTTCACATGCATCTTTCATTGCCGTAACTAGGTGTTTAAAACAGGTGAGGCAGGGATATGGGTACCGCCGATTGAGGACCCGTGACAATTGTAACTTAACGGCACAAAATAACGCATTTTTTTTTTATCAATTTCTATATTATTGAGACGCTTTATATACAAATACTTGTTACTATTGTAAATAGCGATCACACCGTTGAAGCTCCTATGATAAATTAAACATAACACAACGTCTCTCTCTCTCTCTCTCTCTCTCTCTCTCTCTCTCTCTCTCTCTCTCTCTCTCTCTCTCTCTCTCTCTCTCTCTCTCTCTCTCTCTCTCTCTCTCTCTTTCTTCGAATATCAGACGAGGCAACTGCCTGTCTCGTCTGTCTCAGTGATATTTACGGCCCTGTCTTTTGTATAAAGGTTAAAAACAATTTGACTTGTAGTTCCTGAGGAGTCGATTTTTAAAATTTCCGCAAATCAGAAACAAGAATTCAAACCCACGGTGGCCTTCTTTTTCTCTCAATCTATATCAAGACATGTGACCCCACAATCATGATTCCTGCAAATTTTAGCTCCAGTTGACAGTGTTGTTTCTTTGAAATATGATTTACGATTACAATGACAGACATGCGGGCGAATGAACGGACAACGGACGAAAAGTAATGACAATAGTTCACATCACACTTGGGTTATGTGAGCTAGCAAATAACTTCTTAAACGAATAATTTCTGCAATTCTTATACATTTGTGTACATGCAAAAATTCGTGAACATTTATATATTTTTAATAAAAATGTAGGGGGAAAAATGATAAAGAAGTGAATACAATAAGATATATAGATTGTTTTACCTATTTCATTCAATGGTTCAAAAGTGTCGCAAGATGTTCTCTTCATCAGTGTTCCGTTCCTCAGAACTACAGGGTAGCCACGCCCACCGTCTTCAAAAACCACCATGGTTTCTAAATAATCAACCGTCCAATTAAATTCGCATGTTTTAGCATCAGGTCCACAAGCTGGAACAACATCATGGTCAAAACATTTAACCTCAGATATACATAATAACATTAATAAGATTGATTTGATATTCATATTTCAAGAGTCACATCATAGAATAATATTTAGTGGAAAATTGAAAAATATTTATAAAATGTGTTATCTTATTATATCGATCATGTGAAGGTAGTTTATATATAAAATGAGTCATTTTTATATCTAAAAACTTATTGTATATACTTATCGATATACACTCATTTTTAAAATTATTTTTTTATCTGTTTTTTTTTTTTTTTTTTTATTTGGTTATCCAGATTTAGTGCATCGACATTTAAAAAATAGAAAGCATCGTAAATCTATATATATACTCTGTTTAATCCTCAATTCAGAACGGACGAGCTGTATGGAAGAGAGAATCATATGACAATTACCATATTCAATCTTCGACATATTCTAACGGAATCTGTATATAGGATATGTATCAAAAATACCATAGCAAAATTCATATATCTTCAACTGACTATTCTCAATTAAATTAATATATAAATATATACATGTATAAACCATTGGAATATGGATTCCCAAATGAGGGTCCGGTGGGCTGAATAAGTTAGGTAGTTGGATTAGGTAACAACTCATACAAGCCTATCACCAATACGGCGTGGGTTCGCGCACGGCTTTGTAAATTACAAAAAAGGTGTACTCGACTCGCAGCCGCCAGTAATAAAGTTTACTAGTTGCTTGCCCATGGTCGATGGTTTTCTCCGGGTACTGCGGCTTCTTCCAGCACTAAAACTTATCGCCATGATGTAGCTGAAATATTGCTGAAAGTGGCGTTAAACACCAAAAATCAATCAATCAAACCCCAATGAGAAATGCATGGTCTTTTTCTATGAAATTTTAATTTTCCCATGTTTTTTTAAATGAAATCACATAGAACTATAAGAATTATCAGTTAATTAGTTAGATTTTATGAAGTTCCATGGAATTCTGCAATTGTTTGGTTATTTATGATTTTGTAGTTTTTGGGAATGTCGGTGCAAGATTTAACAAACCATTGTAATAGAAAAAAAATTAAGTGGATTGTATTGTAATCATTGCTTAAACTGGACTGAAATATTGTTGATTTGATGCTGCAAGAAACATTCTGTTTGTTAAACTCCAGTGAGATATTGTAAAAAAAAAAACTGTTTTATAAATGTTTGTACGTTACATAATGAATACTGGTGCACCAACAACTTGTTCTTCATTCACATTTAAAAGAGCTTAAAATATTATTTACTATTGAAATAGAAATAGAAATGTTGTACTACTAATCAAAGTGCCCACAATGGGGCAGCATAATTATACAATAAATCAGATATACAAAACAAAACAGACATTCACTTTATACAATAATTGCAATTGATTGATTGTAATTGATTACATATAGTTATTCATGTACAAAGAAAAAATACATAAACAAAAGTATTTTGTTATTCTACAAGCTATACACCAGGAACACCAAAAGATTTTTTTTTTTTTTTAGTTTTAGTCTAGGGGAGACAATCCCATAATAAATTGGTATATAATTATTTACTTTAATTTCTATTTAAAAGTTTTAATCTTTCTTCAAATAAACATGATATTAATTTCAAAACAACATTAATAACTGCTTTATCTTCTGAACACATCATCCAAATGAATTTGTGTTCTTCTGACAAGGCTGCAAAGTTTTTATATTTTTTTATATTGATTTATCTGTTGAAAGTGGCGTTAAAACACCAAAAATCAAATCAAATCATTGATTTATTTACGAGCATTACTAGGTTTTCAACACGAATTTGAACACAATGATATTGGGAATACATAGCCTTTGCATAACTTAATTAGAATCTGTCAAGGAATTAATTTTCTTGAGTTTACATATTCAAGGGGAATAACTCTCATAATCAATGGAGAATAAATGTTGGTTTCCGGCCGATCTCGTTATGTTTCCGCCAATAACAATATTGTACCAGTAAGAATTCATAATGACATAAAGTTTTCCTTTCGTGCAAGTTTTGAACGGTTAAAATGTATGAGAATAGTTAGAAGATACCAAAAAAAGTAATTAATCCAAATAAAAGCAAAGTTCACAATATTAAGATATTCTTAATTCAGGGTTACAACGTGGGTACCTGCAGGCGGGGGAGGGGGGGCCTGCAACTGTGTCTAACATTTATGATATAAACAAAGAAAACAGAACTGGTGCATGTAAATCCTAAACAATATGTCATTATGTTACTGATGATCCTGAGGACAATAGCTATCATGTAAACAAAGTAACAATTCAAGTACCTGTGTAGTGGAGCGTATTAATAAACTTCTTGTTAAACAATGGCCTTTTTGCATTTCAAATGGTTTTTGAAAAATGGAGAAAAATAATGGACAGCAAATATCTGGGCAGTTTCACAGCAATTCTTATATATATATATATATTTGAATGTGTGCTGCTACCCCTTAAAATCAGCAACTTTTATAGTTATCTCTGCCAAGACTTTTACCGGACTTGATTGAAAATATGAGTAACACGGCGGGTGTCTTTTAAGAAGCAGGAACTGCTTACCCTTTGCGAGCGCCTATGTTCACCACCTGTTTTTTTTTTTTGTGTGTGTGTTTCTCATGTTTTTAGTTTTTTGTGTTGTCTTATTATGTGTCTTTACGTTCTGAGTTCCGTGTTGTAATGTCCGTTACGATTTCCGTATAAAACAATGTTCGGTTCGTCTTTACCTCCAGTTGTTTATAGGAGAGCTCATGTCTTATTTACCTTATTTGTGTGTTTGTTGTTTGTTTGTTGTTTTTTTTTGTGTATAGGTGTGTCCGACACATATTGTGTTGTGTTTTTGATTTGTTGTTCTTCGTCTTGTGTACATCATGTTGCCACTTTCTCTAGATTGTCCAGTTTTGATTGTCCCTTCTGTATTCTCTAATGTTTTTGTTTTTTTTTTGCTCTACTCAGTATAAATATCTCGAATTTTAGCTGGTAATTTCAGGAGCGGATTCATGATTTCAAGATAGGGTGCGCACTTAAAATAATCGGGCCGAGCGGAGCGAAACGCGAAAAATTTTGGGGTATTTCGTGTGAAAAATAAAATAAAATCATATTATTTCCAATTTTAGGGGGCCGCGCGCCGGGTGCGTCCCCCCCCCCACCCTGGATCCGCCCCTGCATTTTTAGCTATTGGTTATAATGAACCTTAATACATACCTATAACACACTGACCACGAGTATGTTTAAATAAACCTGAAATTACGTGATTTTTGTCATCTAAATTTATACAATCAGTACAACTGTCATCTACTCATCTAATCCATTGATGATACGTGCCGGCCTTGATCCCATCATATCTAGATGGTAGTGCATTATGCGTACCTGCAACCTAATCACAAGGTTACATATGTCTATAATTAGTTTATGATACGATTTTATGCAAATTGTCTTTATAATTTTGTGTGGGTAAAGGCAACATAAATTCAGTTGGATGGTTCACTTGAAATATTTATATAATTGCAATGTCTCACCAAACACCCAGACATGAGTTCCTTGATTTTATGTAGAGCAGAGGTTAATAGACAAGTTATGGATTAAATGGTGTCCTCTTAGACGTCCGCGTTTAACCATGTTAGAATGGTGTGGAACGTGAACGAGACAGGAATCGAACTCACAACTTTGGTCGAAATAGCCGTCATATTATTTAGGTCGATCGATGTATTCCCATAATCATACGATCGCTGCAAATGTGGCACTGTCATTTATTGGGTAGCTAACCGAACATCCATGTAATCCACTGAAAATATCATATCCGAGACGGATCACAATCTAATTAAAATTCTATCTTTGTTTGCTCCCGGTTATGTCGCACATAATAACAAAACCGGGAGCAATTAAAGATAGAATTTTAATTAGATTGATCACAATCACAAAGGTTATTCAGTAAAGAACAATCCAGATATATTAGACTATAGAAGACCTTGTTTATATAATATATTTGGTCCCAATCAGATTAGTGTATTTTTCGAGAAGCTTGTTTAATATTTTCCCATTACATGTAGCACTCAACTTGATCATATAATGGCGATCATAAAATGTGTGCACTTCCCATACAAGCTATACAAGACACTTTCCAACCAAGTTTGCTTTCAACTGGCTAAAAGGTTTGCGGGGATATTTTAAAACGTCCTGCGGGGAAAGCCATCCTGGATTTTGGTCTCCCACAGCCATTATATTTTTAGGAAGAGTTTGACAATAACAATGGTGTAATTAATCAGAAACAGTAAATTGATATTTTTTTTGGTGTATAACGTCACTTTCAACAATATTTCAGCTATATCATGGTGACCAGTTTTAGTGTTGGAGGAAACCGGAGTACCACCGACCATGGGCAAGGAACTGGTCAACTTAATCACTTAAATTGAAGAACAACCAATACAATGACCAACTGAACTAGAGGCTCAGCACTGAGCGCTCACCTTTCGTTCTGCTCTGAGAAAACTTAATATAGAGCCTTCCATAGCCTATAGGTGCTCCCACCAAATTTCGGTTCGTTTTGGCAAAGCAGTTTCAGAGAAGATTTTTAGAAATTGACCAATCAGAAAAAAGAATTACCTGTGGCAGCCATGTTTGTTAATGGATCAAAACGAAATGAGCATTTTCTATAGAGGACCTTCCATAGATGCTTCTTACCAAGTTTCGGATCATTTGGCCATGCGGTTTCAGAGGAGATTTTTAGAAATAGACCAATCAGAAACAAGAATCGCCTGTGGCGGCCATGTTTGTTAATGGAATTGGAACTAAATGAGTACTCTTTTTAGAGGACCGCCTATAGATGCTTCCTACCAAGTTTCGGATCATTTCGCCTAGCGGTTTCAGAGGAGAAGAATTTTAACCAGAGGCTCCCAGGAGCCTGTAATCGCTCACCTGGATCAAAGCTGCTTTCAATAACAATGCAACTGCACTGTGACGGCCATCTTGGTGGGAGAGCGCGACTGCCGGACACAATTTTGGAAAAGGACCATCCAATGACTATCCATCAAAGTTTGGTTCTAATTGAGCTACTGGTTCCAGACAAGATGGTTTTATGTGAATTTCCCATAGGGTCCTATGTTAAACTAAGTTCAGCTGTGCAGCCATCTTGGTCAGAGGGCGGGACAACCAGACACAATTTTGGAAGAGGACCATCCAATGACTATTTTATCAGAGTTTGGTTCCAATTGAGCAACTGGTTCCAGACACGAAGATTTTTATGTGAATTTGCAATAGGGTCCTATGTTAAGCTAAGTTTGGCTGTGGGGGCCATCTTGGTCGAAGGGCCGAACTGCCGGACACATTTTCGGAAGAGAACCATCCAATGACTATTTCATCAAAATTTAGCTCTTATTGAGCAAATGGTTTCAGACAAGATTAGAATATTTTTATGGGAATTTCCAATAGGGTCCTATGTTAAATGTTCGGCTGTGGTGGCCATCTTGGTCGGAGGTCTGAAATGCCAGACACAATTTTGGAAGGGGGCCACCCAAGGATCATTTCAGCAAAGTTTGGTTGAGATTGGCTCAGTAGTTTTCAGAGATTTTTTTTAAATTTCATCCCCCTTTTTTCTATTTTCAGCTTGGCGGCCATCTTGATTGGAAGTCGGGATCACTGGACATAATTTTGAAAGGGAGCCATCCAAGGACCATTCCATTAAAGTTTGGTTGCAATTGGTCCAGTGGTTTCTGAAGAGAAGATTTTTATGTGAATTTCTCATAGGGTTCTATGTTAAGCTAAGTTCGGCTGTGGGGGCCATTTTGGTCCGAGGTCTGAAATGCGGACACAAATTTGGAAGGGGACCACCCAAGGACCAATCCACCAAAGTTTGGTTGCAATTGGCCCGGTGGCTTCTGAGGAGAAGATTAAAATGTGAGATGTTGACGGACGGATGACGGACGAAAAGTGATAGCAATAGCTCACATTGTTTAAAGGCCAGGTAAGCTAAAAACGGAATATATGTTAAACTACTCCTTGCCATGTAGCTGCAGTTAAAATTTGAGCACATTTTGACTTATACTAAAGCAGCAATGGACAATTGAAGAAATTTCTATTTTTAGTAACAGCAGCCATCTTGAATGGAGGGCGGGACTGTCAGACACAATTTTGAAAGGGACCCACCCAGGGACTACTACTGCCAGGTTTGGTTTAATTTGGTGCAGCGGTTTCAGGAGAAGATTTAAATGTGATCTTTTATCAAAATATGCTCAATTTGCATAATCGGTATAAATCGGCTGAAAGAAAAATTCACAGAAAAACCCGGAATATATGTTAAACTACTCCTTGCCATGTAGCTGCAGTTAAAATTTGAGCTCATTTTGACTTATACTAAAGCAGCAATGGACAATTAAAATTTCATCCCCCTTTTTTCTATTCTTAGCTTGGCAGCCATCTTGTTTGGAAGTCGGAATCACCGGACACAATTTTGGAAGGGGGCCATCCAAGGACCATTCCACCAAAGTTTGGTCTAAATTGGCTCAGTGGTTTCTGAGAAGATTAAAATGTGAAAAGTTTACGACAGACGACGATGGACGATGGACGAAACCTAATGGCAAAAGCTCACATGGCCTTTGGCCAGGTGAACTAAAAATCAGCCAATCAGAAACAAGAATCACCTGTGGCGGCCACATTGTTAATGGATCGGACAGAAATGAGCACTCTTTATAGAGGACCGCCCATAGATACTTCCTACAAAGTTTTGGTTCATTTAGCCAAGCGGTTCAGAAGAGAAGAATTTTTAAAATCAGCCAATCAGAAACAAGCGTCGCCTGTGGCGGCCATGTTCGTCAATGGATCGGGACGAAATGAGCAATCTATATAGAGAACCTTCCATAGATGGTTCCTACCAAGTTTCAGTTCATTTGGCTGAGGGGTTGTTTAGAGATACCTGAATTTTGAATAGATACAAAATGTATCTATATTTAGACTAGAGTTATCTCCCTTTTAACAGAAAAAATTATTTTTTAGAAATCAATCAATCAGAAACAAGAATCGCCTGTGGTGGCCATGTTTGCTAATGGATCGTGACGGAATGAGCAATCTTTATAGAGGACCTTCCATAGATGCTTCCTACCAAGTTTCGGATCGTTTGGCCAAGCAGTTTTAGACGAGAAGATTTTTAGAAATCGACCAATCAGAAATAAGAATTGCCTGTGGCGGCCATGCTTGTTAATGGATCGGAACGAAATGAGCACTCTTTATAGAGGACCACCCATAGATGCTTCCTACCATGTTTCGGTTCATTTGGCCATGCGGTTACAGAAGAGATGAATGTTTTTAATCAGCCAATCAGAAACAAGAGCCACCTGTGGCGGCCATGTTTTTTAATGGATCGGGACAAAATGAGCAATCTTTATAGAGGGCCTTCCATAGATGCTTCCTACCAAGTTTCAGTTCATTTGGCCGAGGGGTTTTAGAGGCATATTTATCTGTAATTCAATTCATAGTATCAATATTTAAATTAGAGTTATCTCCCTTTCTGCACAAAAAAAGTTTTTTTTAGAAAGCATACAATCATAAACATGAATTGCCTGTGGCGGCCATGTTTGTAAATGGATCGGGATGGAATTAGCAACCTTTGTAGAGGACCTTCCATAGATGCTTCCTACCAAGTTTCGGTTCATTTGGCTAAGTAGTTTCAGAGGAGAAGATTTAAAAAAATAGGCCAATCATAAACAAGAATTGCCTGTGGTGGCCATGTTTGTTAATGGATCAGGACAAATGAGCAATCTTTATAGAGGACCTTCCATAGATGCTTCCTACCAAGTTTCAGTTTATATGGCTGAAGGGTTTCAGAGAAGATTAAAATGTGAAAAGTTAACGGATGACAGACAACAGACGACGGATGCCAAGTGATGGCAAATGCTCACTTTGCCTTTGGCAAGGTGAGCTAAAAAGGACAAAAAAATCCACAAAACACTATTGATTGAGAATCAATAATCTCACTAAAAACCGAAGGTTTATCTAATTAACATTGATATAAAGCTTGGTTTCAATTAGGTTCGTCGTTTCTGAGAATATTTGTAAACGTTTCCATTCCAATTGAAGCGAAAATCAGGAATCATTCAAGTAACTTTTCTGCTAAGTGAGCATGGGTCCATATGGATAAGTGATTTCCGAATATGTAAAAACAAATTGCACAAAGTCAAAGCCGGCCGAAAAACGATAACAAAACCTCCAGAGGATAGGCTTGTCCTGCTCTGTTCACGACCTAGGCTTGTGCTCCGTTAAAAACACAATCATATAGGAACAAAAACATCAGTTCACCCTGAAGTCAGTGAATACCAAGATAAAGAAATAATATTCTTACGTTTAATCTTTTAGAGACATCTTTATTGTTGCTTAGTAAAACATCTTAGTTAAATCCCAAATGTATAGCATCAAGCAGTATAGAAAAGCAGACAAAATACATGAAAACTTCCTATAGTCAGCTACGTTACAAGCAGTGTGCGTGGTGGATCTACATTGTTGGGATCCCGAAGCTTCAACTGTTATTGGGGCCCTTTCGCAATCAGCAACAATAGGACAACATCCAACAAAGTCTAAAGGGAATTTCTGCCCTTGCAAGGAGCTAGAGGCCCACATGGCGGAAAACGGGGTGGTGGGGTGGAGCCCATGAAAATGGTCTACACTGTCAGCCCCTTCCCAGCAGCAATGAGGTCTGTGTAACCGCTGTTTTCTTTTTCAATGGCACATCGCCTGAATTTTGGCGTTAAAATGAACAAGTGAGATGAGTGCAGCCTGAATTGAGAATTTAGATTCTTTTTATGTTTCCGACCAGCTCTATCCCAAGAACTGAGCTGCAGAACTATTAAACCGTGCACAAATGAAAAATTTGAGGATGCAACATGTAAGCTACGAATAGATTCTAGCGAGCTCAACGATCCTATAATGCTGGGGACTCAGGTGCTTGAAACACCCTAGAAAAATTTGACAATCGACCAATTACAAGGACATTATAGGGCCATATGAAATGGGTATAAATTAGTGCATACTCTAAAGTGAATAGTAAGAACTTCAACTTATGATTCCATCACTAAAATAGTCTTATTTTAAGAAAACAAAAAAAAACACTTAAATATAATCAATCGAATTTGCAAAAAAACATTAATTCAGTAATAACAATTGCAAGTTGCCTTAGATCCCTAATCCCATGGGAGTAGGGGGGGGTCTAAATCTTAAGTTTCATTAGTTTCACAGTAGATCCACCACTGGCCACACCTGTACTTAATCTACTATATTTTTATTCATTTCAGAAGACTGTATGTAGTGCATTGTGAGAATTACTATTAAAGGCATAATTAAATTAGATGTTAATCTCATTTAGGTTTTTCTCTGAAAATTGTACTTGTAGTTCATGTAAACAGTCTAGTGAGCCGTTTTGCTGCCTCATAGCTAAGCTTTTGATGTCTCCTGTTCACCTTTATTTGCTTTAAATATACTATTTATTTATGTGCTGTGTTGTTATTTATGCTATGTGACCGACTATTTATGTATGTGTAACCATGTGCTGTTTTGCTATGTTTGCCCATTGTTCTGTTTTTAAAATATCAAGTGGGTTGAAGAGCTCTAAAGAGCTCATGTTCTATGTATTTGTATATACATGTATATGCTTCCTTTTTATTTGTTTACTTTACTTTAGGATTTCAGATCAGCCTCAAAATCACAAGTTTGGTAGAGGTGTACCCTAGCAGGGGCGTAGCCGAGGCTTAATAGTGTGCACACCATAAGCATTAAGAGGGGGGTTTGAATTTTTTTTTCGACGAGATGCAAAATGGTGCCATTTCAGGGTTTCATATAACATAGAATCAAGCACAATTTTCATGACTTTGATAGACAAGAATTTCTTAAAATTGTTCGCAATCAACCCTTCGTGTCAATACAAGGGGAGATAGCCTGTCATTCCTCATAGTCTTCAAACGTTTCAGTACACTAAATGA
Source organism: Gigantidas platifrons (assembly GCA_002080005.1). Lineage (NCBI taxonomy): Eukaryota > Metazoa > Mollusca > Bivalvia > Mytilida > Modiolidae > Gigantidas > Gigantidas platifrons. The sequence goes on along the minus strand of MJUT01019669.1, from coordinate 620,392 downwards.
CCTTTCAGCAGTAGCACTTGCTACTGACAATGGTTAACAAAACACATAATAGAAGGATAGAGAACTGGATTTACAGAATCAAGTGTGGTACAAAGTGTTGTTGGCAAATCATTATGTTTTGTAATGACCCAGCGGGTTCGCCATCTGGCAACATCTCTCCTTAAATCCTCTAATGCCTGGTATGCCTCGTATATTGTGGCGACACGATCATCAGTTATTTTGTCTACAGCACGGGGAGGTGGATACTGTGCATGGAAGCAGTTTTCCGATTTAAGGAGACATGATTCAAGTTCTGTAATCAAATGGTCCAAAAATGGATAGTACAAAGAAATTCGGGAATACTGTTTTGGCATTTCCGCGGGGTGATTGGCTCTGGTAGTCTGTTTACTACATTGCCTGGGCATACTTTCAGATATATGGAAAGATTTGGATAATTTAAATTTCGGATTCATGCAGACATCTAGGTATTGGTTTGTTTGTTTTATCGTGTTTAACGCCACTTTCAGCAATATTTCAGCTATATCATGGCGACCAGTTGTAGTGGCGGAGGAAGCCAGAGTACCCGGAGAGAACCATCGACCATGGGCAAGCAACTGGTAAACTTTTTCACTTGCGGCAGTGAGTCGAGTGCACCCTTTTTATAATTTACAAGGCCGGGCGCGAACCCACGCCATATTGGTGATAGGCTTGTATGCGTTGTTAGGTAATCCAACTACCTAACTCACTGGACCACCCAGGCCCCTTCTAGGTATTGGGGTGAGCTGTTACTGCAACTGGCCTCTGAGCTTTCAGTTTCAATGTCTTGCGGAAGTACAACATTAGAAGATTCTTCACTTGAAGCATCTTCATCCACAGTACATTGTTTATCAGGGATATCTGGTAGATGCGTACTTGGTACGGATTTAGTGAAGAAATGGTCAATTGTTTGCCATCCAGGCTTTTCATGTTTTGACATGACGTTTTGTAAAGACGTTTTAAATTGGAAATGAATTATGAACACTACATATGAAATCGTTAATGGTGTAATAGGAAATGCGGCCTTTAGAACGTTTGCCTGTCTATATATTACCATGCATAGATCCTTTACTAGTATGTCTTATTAGCGATATATTAAGTATACTGATTTAATTAGACTGTTAAAAGTAGCAATAAAAATATCATTTTTTTTTTTAATTTTATTTCCCATTTTTTTAACCTGCCGATGTGCACACCATGGCGTGACAGCGTATATACAGCTACGCCACTGCCTAGTATAATTTGTGGGTGAATTGATTTAAATAAAATGTGTGAAATGATTTATGATAAGAAGCTGTTTGTGCTGATAGTTATCTTGGACTTCATTTTAAATTTGCCAGCCAAGGTTTACGATCCTCCTCCTATCCTCCTCATCCTTGGACGTGTTTATTTCAACTGGATGTCAAAATAGGTACACAATTAACTGAATACACTAAACACCAAAAATAATCTGTACTTTTTTGCCAATGTCAAAGCAAAATACATTTCCATTTCATATTTACATACCAGTATTCCCTGAAAATCACATGTTTTTGTAACACACATTCTGATTATCTGCAGCTATCACTGGCAGAGGTCTACTCTATCTCCTACCATTGGTGCACGATTTGGTATAATTATATAAAATGTTTTCTAAGAAGATGTTTATATATATATATATAGATTATATGTTAAACTAAGCTGTGTGGTGGCTGCTATTTTTAAGAACCATCAAAGGAATATCCCTACAATATCACAATCTTATCTTTCAAGACGTTCTGTGTAATGCCACTTTCAACAATAGGTTAGTTATATCGTGGCAGTCAGTTTTATTGGTGGAGGAAACCGGAGAAAACCACCGACCTGTCCCAAGTCACTTACAAACTTTATCTAGTAATGTTGTATCGAGTACACCTCTCCATGAACGGGATTTGAAAGTTTGTTCCGTACCAACAAATGGATCTGATCAAGGTCAATTTTAGACACTTAATCACACTAGTTGTACTTACAGGATTGTGTTGGCTACAATGTAAGTAAAGGTCATCTGAATGTGAGCCCTATCAGGATTGTGTTACTTATAGATCTTTATACCTGACATATCAGATGACAGAAAAGCTGGAACAATATCAATATCTAATCAAGGAGTGAGTGAGTGATTGTTGTTTAATGCCAACTCATTAATTTTTCAGCTTTATCATAGTGAGAACAAGTTAATTTTCAATAAGCTGATGATGAGGTCCCCTTTATACTAGACTAACACGCTTAATTGTATTTTTTATAGTGTTAGCTCAGTGAAATAACAGTCTGTGGATACACATGTCACCCCACTCTGACACATTATCCTGATTCCGAGCCAACCACATTTTGGACTTTTTCCTTAATGCTGCGTGCTTAGCAGAGAAGCAACAATTTCCTATTTTATAGTCTTCGGTTTGACCTGATCCGGGCTTGAACCCATGAGCTACCACACTCAAGGACCACAGATCTTAAACACTCCTGACAAACATATTAAACCATTACATGGAGGTATTTTAAAGAAATTATTTTTTTTTTTAATTAAAATTCAATTATTATCAGACTTTGAAATTCGTCGGACCGAGCGGGCAGAAAATCATAAGGACTGACAATACTGCCAAGTATGCCAGTCCGGGTGTCCGACAAATTTTTTGTTTGTATATTTTGTTTTGCACCGGAAATCGGAAATGCAACTGGTATGCCGAAATGATCACGGTCAACTCGGAATTAGATTCTGCTTCAAATGACATTTACTTCTTAAACATGCAACTGTTTCCATGGTAATTCTATTAATCATTGTATTTTTATAGTATAAACTGGCTGTGATGCATTAACGCGACCATTTCGTGTGTTTATATTTGAAAACATGGCGGGTCAGGTTTTTATTGTTCCCATTGCCGATTCCATTTAAATTTTAGAATTTCGTAAATTCCGGTTCTAAAAGTCCCATCGTTTTTTTCTTCACTTCTTCAAAACTTTTTCTTCAGGGGAAAATGCAGGTCATGCACAATTTCAGTAGGTCCTGCAGAAAATTAATGAGAGCAGGACCTATGTCCTGCATATTGAAAACAAATTTCAAAAAGTCTGCATTATTATTTATACGTGAAACACCGCTAGCATACAAAATCTTCTGAAGAACCAGTTCTATATCTTATTGATTATCTTACAAACTGTATTTAACATCAATTAATACCCCTGCTTCAGAGTTCAACACTGATTCAAAACCGACTGATAAAACAAATCACAAATCAAGTTTAAACACTGGTCACATGATCTTGCTCTAAGGTGCTGCCATCTGTGGGGGTAGGTTGCCAGCGGCTGGTGCTGCCATCTGTGGGGGTAGGTTCCCAGCGGCTATTGCTGCTTGAGTGGCTTCTTCCAATGCCTTGTTCTTTTTATTTTGATGCTGGACAAATGTGAACATTAACTTCTGGTTAAATGCCACATATCTATCTGTACAAAGATTCGCACATTCACTCTGAAGATATAAAAATAAAATGTTCTAATTGGATAATCAACTTGTACTCAATAATTTCACTGAGCATGCTCTGCTTTATGGTTTATAGTGTTTTAACGCCATTTTCGACAATATTCTGAATTTCAGTCATATTGTGGCAGTCAGTTTTATTTGTGAAGGAAACCAGAGTACATGGAGAAAACCACAGAACTGTCACAAGACACTGACAAAGTTGATCACATAATGTTGTATTGCGTACACCCTGCCATGAGCGGGATTCGATCCCACAACTTTAGTGGTGATAGGTACTTATTCAGTAGTTGTAAATCTGACAACCACACGATCATGACCATGACGGCCCCGAGCATGCTCTGTATCCAAGTAAAATTTGAATCGGCCAATCATATATGTTGCTACCGTTGTTTGTTTACAAATAATGCAGCAGCATCGAAACAATGTATTTCAGAAGGTTTTTTTTATCTTTTTGCCATAATAAGATATAGTTGAACCAAAATATCTCACACTTAGATATAAAGATCATAGCAAAACGTTGGTGACCTATTTTGGAGCAAAGTTTCAAGTTTGGAGGGGTGCTCTGACTTCTAGAGTGAAGCAGTTGTGAAAAAATTATGTCTCGTCGGAAAGATAAATCAATATGCTAGCGAATGACAACAAAGATTGCTTGAATGTGTGATTTTTTAATATTTTTTTCTAGCCTGAAACAGAACTGGTAGTGGCTTGGCTACGTTGGTCGTTACACCCCTTGTTAGTATATAGGGTATATAGGCCGTGTGACCTCTATGAAAACCAATTCAAGCCCCTGTGGGTTGTACTTGTATATCCTGGTTTGGAACAGTTTATGCTTTTCATAAACTGCTTTGCGGTTTATAAAGCGTAAACTGCCCCAAAATAGGTTATATCGTAAAACCTGTTGAAAAATTGAACATATATCCCTTAAATAATTTTCTATATAGTAAGCTATATTTCCTGTCAAATCTAATAAAATTTAAATGGATAAATTGCAAGTAAATTTCGATTTTGTGCCTTGGGCTTTTACCACCTAAAGTTAAAGACTACTACAATCATAAAATAAAAACATGCCCAAAGATTTCTTAAATATCTTAATCACTGCACCAAATTATTTATATTTATTGTTACAATGTACAATTATTTCATGTTAATAAATTAAAATAAGTAATTTTCTTGAAATTTCTACTGTTTCGGCAACTTTTTTAAATAATGATTTACATAATTTACATTTCATAGACATCACAAAACTAAATAGAGTATTGCTTAGCTATTCCAATATTAACATCCAACAAAGTGCCAATATTAACATCCAACAAAGTGTAGTAGCTTGACTTACCTCCCCTTTAGTTAAAGATTTGTCATGGAAACGCTTCACACATCGTTCAAAGCACTGCTCAGTAAGAACATTATATAAATACAGGAAGTCACGTAACTGAAAACAAAACAAAAATAGTATGAACAACTAAATCTCTTAAAATAAGTATGGATAATATCAATATACAAATGTACCAAGATAAACTATCACTTATTTGGTCATTTCTTAAAAAGTATTGTTGTGGCCTGGTGTGTCTACATTATTTATATTGTACAATGAAACCTGCCTAAACCATTTTAAGTGATTTATTAAACTTAAATGGAAGATTAAATAAGAACAAGAAATATGTGCATCACAAAATATGCCCATCTATATAAATTATCAAACAGTATAATGGTAATGACCCCACAATAAATAGGGTTCTCCCCCTTCCACAGGGCAATCATGTGGTCAAGTTTGGTAAAGATCCAATATACAGAACTAAAGTTATCATGTGGAAACAACCCTGTTGTCAAAAATTCTATTTATAGTAATGGTGACCTTGACTTTTGACCTAATGACCCCAAAATAAATAGGGTTCTTCCCCTTCCATAGGGGAATCATGTGGCCAAGTTTGTTAAAGATCCAATTTACAGAACTAAAGTTATTGTGCGGAAACCTGTGTGGACGCCCGCCCACCCGCCGCCCGCCATACCCAATCACATAATACGGCCCGTCTCGAGACGGGCGTATACAAATGATCAATAATGAGATATAATAACTATGATTGACAAAATAATTTTTATATTGATGGCTTTTGATGCAAGGTCAAATTTCAACAGGAAACAGGTACGAAAATAATATTGGTAGTACATATTCTATTTATTGAAAAAATAAATATTGATCAAAGACGTTTGCCTGTATTGCTCATTTGGTAAATACAACATTTTATGTTCAATCAAGTCCACATTTTGAGAAAAAATATTTGATTCATTTCACATAGGGTCCTATATCAATCTATAACTCATTAAAATATAAAATAGGACAGTTGACCCTCTCGTATCTCTGAAACCATCAAAGCAACAGCAAATATGTGGAGAATCTTTTTTTTAAATGAAATTTTCAACGAATTTCATGGAAAAGGTGCATACAAATCACACTTTAAAAATGTTCTCATTTTGGATGTGGCTGACCTAACACTGCCCCCCCTCCCCTTTTATCTCGGAACCCATAAGAGTTACAAATGTATCTAGACCAAATCTGTTTGAAAAACAAAAATTTTAGGCATTGGAGGGTTAGGGTTATTGCGTTTAACACAACTTTCAACAATATTTTAGTTATATTGTGAAGGTCAGTTTTACTGGTGAAAAAAACC
>MJUT01019669.1:582259-605263 GCA_002080005.1 Gigantidas platifrons | reverse complement strand
TTTTTTTTTTTCTATTTTGTTGTATTGTTTGGTTTTTTTTGGGGGGGTGGAGTCAAGCTTAATCACGATAGTTGGTAAGGGATTGAAATTGGTGATTATTGCTAATCAGCCACTGTATTTACAAGACCTTGTTGAATTTAATTTGTAACTTTACCACTTCTCTTACTTATAGGACCTAAGCTTTCACGTCGGTGGTGTAATGATTAGCGTGCTCGTCTCGTGTGTGGTAGATCGTGGGTTAGAGCCCCGATCGGGTCAAACCAGGCTATAACATTGGTATTTGTTGCTTCTCCGCTAAGCACGCAGCATTACGAAGAAAGAGCAAAGGCTGGTTGGCTCGGAATCATGATAATGTGTCTATCCGCGGACGGTTGTTTCAGTGAGCTAGCTCTATAAAAAATCCAAATAAGCGTATTGGTTTAGTACAAAGTGGACCTAGTCATCATCTTATTGAAAATTAACTTGTTCTCGTCATGATATGGCTGAAAAATTGCTGAGTAGGCGTTAAACAACAATCACTCTCCCACTCACTTTCACAAACCATCATAAAACTTCAATTTATTGCTAAAGACTTAATGAATATTTCTAAGGGCTATAAGTACCACACATTTCATTTACCTTGAAATTGTTTCTATATATTATTTTTTTATTTTATTTTTCCCTTCTTTAACCTTAAAATATTAGTCAATGTCAAACAATGTCAAACAATTGTAATTGTAGATTTAACAAACTATCCTACATTTGCACTTTAAGTAAAGTTATATTAATACATGATTCTGGTTTATAAAACAGGTAGGATCAAATCTCTAACGACACTACCTACAAAGGTAAACAATTCAGAATGAAAATTTGAAAAACCTCCCTGCAAAAATACATAAGTTTGGACCCGGACAACTGTATAATTTATATTTTCAAGGGCCATAACCTTTGTAAAGCCATGATGACCATGACCTTTTGTGTCATAATAATTCCACTAGTGATAAGCAGTTTGAAAGAGATACATTAATAAATATACACGTTATTCCCCGAAAATGGCTTGTTTACAGGCGAACAGACGGTCGGACAGACATGCAGATATGGTGAAACCAGTCTACACCATCCATGCAATTTGGGAGTAGATGTATAACTATTTGTCTCACTTAAATCTAGAATTACAATTGTTAAATGAAAATACAGAATAAACGTAATACAAGTATGCTATTAATAGAATATCAACGTGACTAATGTTGCATCGAGTACACCTCGCCATGAGAGGGGTTCAAACTCAGAACTTTAGTGGTGATAGGAAATAATTGCACAGGTAGTTGTAAATCCAACTACGTGTACCATACGATCACGTCCACGACGACCCCCTATATAACGGGTTAATCTACCATGTTTTATTCACTTGGCGATGTGATTTCGCACAAAAACAGGAACATTAATATTCTTAACATGCCTCAATCCATATTAGAGCGTTCTCTGTGTTTGAGTTAATTCCGTGAATACGAGAAAACACAATTATGCTATGATGCTTCAAATACATTTGATCTCCTACCTCCAGATTCAGAAATCACGTTTCAACAAAAAAATGAATTAATAAAAAAAAAATAGGTCATTGATTGGGCATTGTCTTTGACAGCCATATTCCGATTGATCCAACCTTTTCAAAAGCTCATAAAACTCTTAACAATTAATAACTATCTAAAATTATCAACATTATTTCCATTTAATTGCGAAGAAATTGCGATATATGGTGTGTTTTCACTGAATCCGATGTCACATTGAACATATAAATTTAACGTTGTATTTGTAGAAGGAAATAAAAAAGGAGGAAAACTGATAAGACAAGAAAGTGGGAATGACGTGTCTGAATAATAAAATTCAATTCAATTACACCATATTCCTTTTATTTATTTCATTTTAAATGTTTGATTGAGAAATTGTTCACGTTATGACAGAATGGATAAAATGAAACAAGTGAACCTCCTCTGATAATAGAGTATTATATCTTTCTCTTAACGATACAATTGTCATTTTATAGCATTCTAAAATTGTACCTAAACAAATAAATAAAGTTGCCAGGATTTCTTCTCTCTGAATTTCCGATAAGTTTACTTTGAAGTGTCGGGTGGCATAAAACTAATCATTACAATACAAAAGTTGATTGAGGGTAGAACGATTTTCATTTCAATTAGTCTTATTCACTAACAATAAAACGTTTGGAGAAAAAATACTTAATTTCACTCGCGTCCTGCTCACAATTATCATATTAAGGAATAAATCATGTTGACTGTTGCAATTTATCCAATTTGAGTAGTAAACAAGAAGATGTGGTCACGAATTCAAATAAAACTCGAGGTGGGAATATGAACAACATCCTTGAAAATACCAACTGGAAAGTGTTTAACGGAAATGCTGGAATCGTGTATGCACTAAGACGCGTTTAACGGAAATGCTGGAATCGTGTATGTACTAAGACGTGTTTAACGGAAATGCTGGAATCGTGTATGCACTAAGACGTGTTTAACGGAAATGCTGGAATCGTGTATGCACTAAGACGTGTTTACGTTATTTTAAACGTATTTCATTATTGTATGTTTAATACAAGGACTTGAAGAAAAAAAAACAATGCGTGCATGTCCCAGCATTACAAAATAAAAAATAAAATACTGCCTACATTAACTACACACTTTCTAAGAACTCATTTTATACTGACGGATTAAAAAAAAAAATGCAATTATCAGCTTTACAAAAAAACTGCCTTCTTTTGCAACAATTTGTTTATCTATACTGACGGATTGCAAAAACGTCCAGGTGCGCAGGAAATTCTATTAACAGTTGCTTATTAATTTTCTTTGAATAAAATGTTTGTTTCACACTTTCAGAAGCAGACTGCAAAAAAGACATGTACACAATATGCCAAAGTTTCTAAACATTAAATAAGAACAACTTTATTGAATAAACTCAGGCGCAGCAGACTGTGCTACAGGAGCATCAGTTATTTACAAATAATTATAATAAGATGACAGAATGAGTAGATAATGTATACGTATTACACAAAAACAGATGACATGTGATACACAAGTTATTACGGTCAGAGGTTACGACTTGGGTCTACTCGACTCATACTATATTTAGTACCAGGCCATGTGCTTTGTATAGTGATATATTTTAAAGTGGATTACTAATAAATGCTATCCCAAATAGTGGAAAGTTTCTTAACATAAAAAAAAATCGAGACAAAAACACAACTGAGCCACAATGATTACATGTACATGAATACAATTGTAATGAAGTATTTTCTCGGAGCGAATGTCTAGGAATAAGTGAAAAATATCCTCCAAGAAACAGGAAATATTATTTAAAAAAAAAACCGTTCTCATCATCATGTTCACATCTTTATAAATGACTATATTTCTGAAACAATGACGTCATTGCATTACGCTTTGTGTGACGGAACTAAGATTTATTTTTCATGGATTGTAGTAAAAGCTATAAAATATTAATAAATCTGTTACAAAAACATATTATTGGTTTATCCAGGGTTTTACTAAAGATTTAACATTTTTGACTTAAAAAATATATGCTAAATACTAAATTTGAACTTCTATCTAACAGTGACGCCTGTAAAAAAAAATCATTAAAATTTAGAAAGTAAGGTCCGTGTCTGACAAAAGTTCCACAGGAATATTGCACTAAAAAGATGTATAAACTATTTATTCCGTGTGTATTATTTGTATTTCTTGTATCTGATTGGTGTTACCCATGGCATGTTTAGCAATGCAATGCAAATAAAGATATTATTCATATATTAATTGTAACAAAGAACCTAATGATCTACGCATTTCAATATCCCCCTCCCCAATCTGTAAATGACCAATCGTTATCTTTTGTTGTTGTAAATGCTCAAGCACAGGATCCGGACCACCTGTATTTTTTTGTGGGGGGTTACTGAGTCCCAGCACATCAGAGAGAAAAATATACGAGTTGCTAAATGAACAAAAAAGAGAAAATTTATGTTAAATTTGACGCGGTGTCTTAGTTTATCTTAACATTTTCGCATATTTATGATTATAAAGGTGTTCTCTTATGAAACTAAATCCCCTAAAGGACAATTTATATGCTTAACGTGTAATAATAATTGAAATATTATCATATCAAAAATCAGTAAAATAACTTGTGTAATTTGCTATAAATCTTTATGTAAAATGGTTGTAATGAAATTAGAGAGGAGTAAGATGCAATCACTTTACATTTCCTATACAACAGTGTTCTAATTATTGAATTTCATAGTTTGAAATGCAGATGAGTAAATCGTAAAAATTATAATTTTCTTTTATACCATGCCAATTGTGAATTGAAATTCAATATTCGAAATATAAAATTTAATTTCCATTTTAATGTGTTTTGAAGCCTTAAAAGCTTCCAATGTTTTTTTTTCTCTGATGGTATCTTTGGGACAGATGTAACACTTGATATTTTATTTATCATTGGGGCTCTGGACAGGGTGTTAATATTAGAAAAAAAAATTATTTTGATTGTCGATGTGCCTAATTTTGCCTCAGAGGAAGCTTCGTTCTTGTTTTTAGGATATAGAAATTAATGTATTCGAGACGATTGTCTTACATGATCGGGTAATTGGAAAAAGATCAACAGATTTGGTCTTTGGATCTGCAGAAAATCGGACTGGTTGACAGACATGATATCTATGATATGATAATACTTTCTGGACTTTAAACTCGTCCTCGTTTAAGACTGCGAAATCATATCTTAGAATATGACCAGCTTTTGACAACTAGGGTCGGTCTGTACTCTAATGCAACTGTTTGTTCAAACAAATACGAACAGCAACAATATGTTTCTCCTAATATTTCCGTATATCTTTGGAAGCTTATTATAACTTCTATATTCTCTATCAGTACCTTCGATGCGTTTTAATATCCATTTGGCATGGTGTGTGCCAAGGAAAGTAACGTTAGATCTAATAAATATGTCTATTATCTGTGTTAACCCCGTACAAGCCCTCCATCACACGTCTGTAATGTAATATAATCATCTAATTAAGTATCTTATATGTACAGAAACATTGTCAAACATATTACCATACTTGGTATTATAAAGATTTTTAGATTATCCGAATAAAAAGGCATATTGTTGAGTATACTGGTACATCGGGTCATTTTCAATAAACTATCTTGAATGAAGAACAGGTGGGACAAAATATTTCTGTAATTAAAAATACAAGGTAACTTTTAAAAGATGATAATACATCAGAGAAGGTATCGTAAATTTATGTTATTTGTGTAAGGGTTTGCTGTAATTTACTCATGGTGTAATTTTTCTTTCAATTTTCACGTAAACCATCAGTTATATGTAAGGCCTAGTTATTTTGATAAATATTAAGAAATGAAAATCCGACCCGTCAAAATTATGAATAAATTATTATATTTGTGTAAATTATTGTTCTACTGAAATCTACAATTTCACATTTGTAACCATAAACAAATATTGTGGGCATTTGAATGTGCATTGCACGGCCGGGTTAATCCAATGTCCGTCCGTATTACTGGATGTTTTGGACGTTTAAAACATGGCGCGCGCAGTCTGGAACAAGTTTTTTTTAACTCATTTTACACAAATATGTAAATATGCTTGTCCAGCTTGATCAATATTCGTTCGTGTAGAATCATTGGCATTTATTTTGAATTTAGAGGTAGGGTAATTGTGTTTAACGTCACTTTCAACAATATTTCAGTTATATCATGGCAGTCAGTTTTATTGGCGGAGGAAACCGAAGTACCCGGAGAAAATCACCGTGTACTCCGGTTTCTCCACCAAAAAAAACTGACCAGATCGGTACCAAAATTACACGTTCTGTAAATGTCTACCCTTGTATCATTTTTACATGATTTAGTTTAAATATGGCAAACGATTTCTGAACAGAAACTGTATATATTATCCATGTTGTCGTTTGTAAAATTTCAATGGTGGCGGCCTTCTTTGAGTTTTGAGTGACGCCAAAACTTCAAAATTAGTAGAGAACAATCGAAAGGAATATACTTACAATATAATACCAGTATATTAATATTCCAAATTTCAACCAATCATAAGGTATTACTGTTGCTGGAAACCATGTTGAATTTCTGATCCACACATTTGGTTCTTATGTTTAGCTATAGTTTCAACGTGTCCGATGCTTGTGCCTGTTGAAATGTAGAAATGAGGATACAAAAATGTATATGTTTATCTTCTTTATAAACACTGACTTGCTTTTCCAACCCCCATATCGTTGTTTTGTTTTGTTTTGTTTTTTGTTTTGTCAATTTTTTGTTGTTTTTTTCTTTCAATGTCTTCCATGTATATCTTTATTTTTTCTGGTAAAATAAAGCGGTTGTCCTCTTTAATTGATTACAACAAGAGAAATTTCAATATTTCGATAAATAAGACGATATTAAATTGTATTACAGATATATATATGATATTGGGTTGCCCCTACCGATAAGTATAATTTTAAGCACCGTAATACTATTGATATAATAAAAAAATCTTTTTATGCTTTAGATGTTTGTAAAATACAGATAGCTTCTAATACTGATTAGTGTCAGAATAAAAATTAATTATTATTATAATTGAATATGAGAGAATTATTCTGGTAAATTTGATTCAAGTGTCAAAACACGCAAGTAAACGTTTCATTTGCATGCAGATTAGTTGTGGCATTGTAGACATTTTGTAATATGTTATTAGATCAAAGTCTGGTGATTTCAAACTTCAGTTGGGTTAGGGTTAAGAGTTATGATGTTTAGCACCACTTTCAACAATATTTCAATTATATCGTGACGGTCAATTTTATTGGTGGAGGAAACCGGTGTGTCCGAGGAAAACCACCGACCTGTCGCAAGTCACTGACAAACTTTTATTACATAATGTTGTATCGAGTATACCTTGCCTGAGCTAGATTCGAACTCACAACGTTTGTGGTGATAGGCACTGATTCCACAGGTAGTTGTAAATCCAACTATCATACGATCACGACGACAACCCCAACTTCAATTGATGATGGGTATTTTTTTTTAAAGAAACATTCAGTCGAATATTCGATTTACCTCGAAATCGAAGCGACCGATGATTTAAATATTCGAAATAAAGGACTGTTCGAGTTATCCTGATTGAATTAGAATCAGAAAGATACATATTCAAAGGGGAGAAAATTATAATAGATAAATTGTCGTTCTCTAAATAAGTAGCAAAGTGGAAGCCTGGTAGTGTTTTATTTAGTTATATTAGTCAGGCGGATCATCAGAAAATAATCTTAAAGAACAATTTTAAGACGTGATCCACTTTTCTTGGTTCGAATCATTCTATTGTCATTAAAATGATGAATAATTTACGTTAAAATAAAAGTAGATATGTTTGACAAGGTCTGCACTCCATTTCAACAAACCGTATCACAGCGGACGTGTGGCCGTTTATAATTCCCTGGTGTTTCTCAGGAAGACGTTACACCTGGCTGAGACACAGAGTGATTTATTTCCACCATTTCTTTTATATATATGTTTTATTATACGAGTCTGGTGTTAAAAATATTTGAAATTGTCATTTTTCAATCCATCCAAAGCGAGGTCAGTTTAGGTGGTCCAGGCAGGTTCGTCCTAGTACCAGACGACCTCTGGCATGTGTTTTTAGTTTTGTTTGCTAATTGGGAGATATGTTTCAACGTATTGCAGTAAAACAATAAATGATGATCATAAGTGAAATATATCTTTTGAAGAAAACAAGAAACCTGCTGTTTATAAAGTACAACGGACTCTTGATGCACAATAATTAGATTTGTTTGCCAACTTTAATAAGATGCACTCAAATAAAATGTATGATCTACAAAATGTCATTGGATCAAACACTCACAAATATTTATTAAAACCATTAAGAACTTCAGTTTCTCTTTGCTTGTTTCGTCTTTCAATTAATTTTCCGGGGTGCTTTTTTATCAGAACATTGTGTTAAGTCTTTTGGTTATGGTTAAGAGTTATGGTGTTAAACGCCACTTTCAGCAATTTTACAGTTACATGTATATCTTGGCTGTCAGTTTTATTGCTGGATGAAACCGGAGTGCCATGAGAACCAACCGACCTGCCGCAAGTAACTGCCAAACTTTATCACACAATTTAAGTCTTTGGAAGGGGGGCTGGTAATCTTGCTGGAATCTGTTCCCAAATCTTTATAGAAAGATAATGTTAATTGACATGAAAGATGCAAAAATTAAATCATTTGTCTCGCCAGTTTTCAACGGGAATTTCGGTTAAATTTCAAGAAATATTGTCGATTTTTCATAAATAATCGTGTAAAAATATAATTGTCTTGCTCGAGGGTACCCCCACCGCCAAAGTTAAATGATCTGTCGCGCTTATCAAGAAGTTGACCCGAAGATGTTACATTTTCACACAATTTAATGCAGAATACATTTATAATGATTTTTGGTGTTTAACGCCACTTTCAGCAATATTTCAGCTGTATCATGGCGACCAGTTTAGTGATGGAAGAAGCCGGAGTACCTGGAGAGGAACCACTGACCATTGGCAAGCAACTGGTAAACTTTATCACTTGCGGCTGAGAGTCGAGTGCGCCATTTTTGTAATTTACAAAGCCGTGCGCGAACCCTCGTTGTATTGGTGCTAGGATTGTATGAGTTGTTAGGCAATCCAACTACCTAACTCATTGAGCCACCCGGGCCCTAATATACACGTATAGCTTCTCCCATTATATATGCTGTATAGAATGCACTTTTTTTCTTTTTTTCTTTTTTTTTAATATAATCGAAAAATTGGAATCAGACAAAAGTTTTTACAATCTGATTAAAATCACATCTC
The DNA here is from genome assembly GCA_002080005.1 of Gigantidas platifrons. Lineage (NCBI taxonomy): Eukaryota > Metazoa > Mollusca > Bivalvia > Mytilida > Modiolidae > Gigantidas > Gigantidas platifrons. The sequence goes on along the minus strand of MJUT01019669.1, from coordinate 596,414 downwards.
TTATTTACTGGTATATGTGACGCACTGACGTGTAAGATTTGATGGAACCCCATTACGGGTCACATGCTTTTAGTGATTGGTGTTTAACGCCAAATGATTAATTTTCAGCCATGTCATGACGAGAACAAGTTATATTCGGTGAGATGGTAATGATGTCCGATTTGTACTAGGCCAACAAAATTGATTGGATTTTTATAGTGCTACCTCACTGAAACAACAGTCCTCGGGTAGACATGTCGCTCCATTCGGACGCATTATTCTGATTCCGAACCGACTAGTCTTTATTCTTACTCCTTAATGCTATGTGCTTGGCGGAGTAGTAACAATACCAATTTTATAGCATTTCGTTTTATCCGTTTGGGGTTTGAACCTACAAACGAACTACCCCACTCAAATGCTAGCACGCTAACAATTACACCACCAATGCGGTCCGGGTGCACGTGAATGACCCTATGACATGAATATTAAATGATACAAAAGAAATGTGGAAAATACTGGTTACGACCCTTTCGGCTTTATATTAACACATTATCAAACTTTCATAGTCTCGGAAGCGCTATTTACGCTGGACCACAATTAGCAAAGGCCCATGACATGTGATCACTCGCATGTGACCCGTTATGAGGTTTCTTCTGATCTATCACACCGCGACATATCAGGAAAAGGGGGCAACTGAGAGATGTGATTTTAATTAGATGTGGGAGTAATTACTCTCAGATTAGGAGATTGAAGTATTTCAAACTCATGAAGTTTTCTTTCTTAACATTAATGAATATTGCTACTTTTTATTTCTATATAGAACCGATAAATCAACATTATATAGATACTTTGTATTTTCCATGAAACGTTTCTTTAATATAGAGCAAAAAAATGTCATTTCTTTACTTTATTTCAAAGTTTTAAAATGGGATTTATTTTTTCTTTCATTGATTTAATTACATCTATACACCTTATTGCAAAATTATTAGGTAGTATTTGTACATATTGATCACTTGTGGCCGCGATAGTATGGTAGTTGGCTTTACATGTACTTTATCCATGATTTTGTTGATTCGCGCACATGGCAGTTGTTCTCAATACATATTTATGATAAAGTTTGTCCATTACTTATAACAAGTCTGATGTTTCCTCATAGTACTCTGTTTCCCTCCAACAATTAAAAGTATCATGTAGATATTAGTATCATCATCCATAATTATGATTTGATTTGATTTTTGATTTTTGATGTTTAACTCCACTTTCAGCAACATTTCAGCTATATCATGGCGATCAGTTTTAGTGGTGGAGGAAGCCGGAGTACCCGGAGAGAACCACCGACCCTGGGCAAGCAACTGGTAAACTTTATCACCTGCGACTGCGAGTCGAGTGCATCTTTTTTGTAATTTACAAAGCTGGGCGGAACGCACGCCGTATTGGTGATAGGTTTGTATGAACTGTTAGATCCAACGACCTAACTCATTGAACCACCCGGCCCCCTCCATAATTATGAAAAACACAATATTATCTTTGTAAGAAGAGTTTGAAGATACCAAAGGGGTAATCAGAATCCGTATATCGAAGAAGAACAGACAACACAATGGCCAAAAGAAAAAGTACAAAAGGACAAACAACGATCTACAATACATACATATAAAACTAAAGATCGAGTAACACGAACCCCACCAAAAAATACGGTACTGTAATTGATGCATATTTTGAAATGAATACAATATCACATTGTTCTTCAGCGTCATTACAACTATATATTAGTGAGAGGAAACCAAAATACATCTAGTGAAAACCACACACCTTCCACAACTAGCACAAGTAATGATGGATAGTGACAGTGCCTGATTTATGACAAATGAGGCCCTGTGCTAGTTAAGTTATGAGGCCTCTTACTTGGGCCCTGAAGGAGGTAGACCCGGTAGGCCTACACAGACAGTCAGGCATACATGCTCAGGAAATTTAGGAATAGTTAAAATATTATGTTATATTAGGTAAATCATAAAAAAAAATTTTTGGCAGGGAAGATGCCCCCCCCCCCTAGCCAACGGGGTTCTGTGCTTAAGCACGCCTAAGCACAATGGTAAACCCGGTACTGGATAGTGATTGTATTGTTAGAGGAACTCCAATAACCATATCATTGTGGAAGCAGAGGCCCCTTGTTTATGAACATGAGAGAAAATTGAGAAAATTACATTAAAATAAAGGTAGAGGGCTATATTGTTCTTTAATATATGTTGGTGTTTAAAATACCTTTCCCCAAATCAGGGATATCAAACTGGTAAAGTGATCTGACAAATACTGTCATCATTGTACACTAGATCTTATCCTCCATAAATTAGGAATAAATATATTAACACTACCATCAGTGTATGACATATACAGTAATACCTAGTGTTTATTATACTAAGGAGACCCTACAGCAACAAGGATTGCTCTTTTATACTTTTTGCTGATTTGTAATATACTACATCTTTAATTGATATTTATATCATTTCTTTGTAGATCCTGTTAAGAAAGGCTTCATACAGAGAATTATTGTTATGGTCCTGAATTCAGTCTGACAAACTGAATACAACAATAATAATAATTGCATTGAACATGTTCCTGGTTGTGACACAAATATAAGAGAGATGAGTGAGATGAGCAACTATCAAAAATTAATTGTACCTCACATCTGCAACACTAAGATTACCAACTACCTTTGTCAATTGTCACATAAGATTTATTTCTCACCAGAAGCGGGGGTGGTAGCCGTGATCGTATGATAGTTGTATTTACAACTACCGGTACCTATACAATCAGTTCTGATGTTGTGAGTTTGAATCTTGATCAGGGCGGGGTGTACAACATTATTTGATTAAGTTTGTCAGTGACTGGTAACAGGTCGGTGGTTTTCTTCAGGTACTCCAGTTTCCTCCATCAATAAAACTGACTGCCAGGATATATCTGAAATTTTGTTGAAAGTAGGGTTAAACACTATTAATCGAACAAACTGACCAGAAGCAAGACAGGAATGTCTAATTGGGATGTTTAAAAAGTCCTAGCATTATGTTAATTTATTGTTCTAGATTCTGGACAATGCTACCAAAAAAAATAAAGAGTAACAGGACTTAGTACAAGGGGCTTTTAGTTTAATTAATGCATTTGTATACAGATAGAAAAGACACAAAAAGATAACAATAAAGACAAGAACATTATTAATTTTATTTCTTTTATTGTCATATAATAAACAATGAGGAATGTGATATTTATCTACAAATAAATACACACCGTTTTATATTGAGTTATCTCCCATTAACACTGATATACAAGAAATATCAAGAGTTATCTCCCATGTAAATCATTGATACACTTGACAAGCACAATAACCTATAACCAACGTGAGTTATCTTCATGTTACATAATGAAGGAATAATTTGGGTGTTTGTATCTCAAGCACGATTTAAATTACAACACAATACTAAAGGTGGACAGAGCATATTTACAATGTAATATTGAGACTGGATTTAATCAAATGTATCTCTTTTCCACAGACAGAAGAAAGAACAAAGTTGTCCTAGATAATTTTTCATGGAAGTCTATTGTAGATATTTTTACATAATCTAACAACATTTTTATACTTATTTTATTTTCATATTTTTCAACTCGGATTCAAAAACCTTTACAATTTTGCTTTATAAACAATTCTAACTATAAGAAAAACGTTTTCACATAATTCAAAAGACTGCAAAAGGAATTTCCATCCCTACCTATTTAAACCTTGACTTACAACCCTTTAAAGAAATAAATTCCCTCTTTGCAGATCTTTCTCTTACTCTCAAAAATGTATGTGTTACCTCCTTTCACAGAGAAAAGCAGTTATTACTGAAAAATATGAGAATTTTGAATGAAAATGGATATTCCATGTTCAATGAAGTTAGTATAAAAACTTACAAGGTTACCTGTTAAAATAGCTTATTTGTAAGAATTACACGAAGAATCCAAATATACAGATATAAAATATTAGCTGTAGGTCAAATGATGTGTTAGTCAAGAAATCCCTTATATATAAAGACATTTCTAAAATTTAATGTTTGTTTTGACCAGAAAATCTGTGAATTCAGCATTGGAACCCTGCTGAAAGGGGAAGCAACTCTTGATAAAGAAAGATTCACAAGTAGACAATTATTTAACTACAATTTACATCATAACAATACATCTACATGTAAAGAGCAATTTCTGCAATATTCTTCAACATACAAATTTATATTGCACCATATTGTTTGACTATATGTTTTACTATATGTACACTTACAGAAAATAAACAAATGATAACAACTACTTTCATTTTCACATGCTACTTTCACTTTGACCAATAATAAATGTAAAATATTACAAGACAAAATTATTCTTATAATCTGGTTAATTGAACAGACATATAACACATGCTTCTCTGTTAGATCAACAACCTTCTTTATAGTTCTTTTGTTTATCAAAATAAAAACCTCTACAAGACTAGAAACAATCAGTCCAGATGAAGTTTTGTAGGGGGTCCCTCATCTGAGAACGCCTGTATCTTGTACTACCACTGTCTCATAGAAGAATAACGTCAATAAAACGTTAACAGAACATGATAAAAAATGTCTTCCTGATAGGCAAAGAAAAATAGTGATGATTTTCTTAAAACCTTATGCTAGTTTTCATTCTACGCATCTTTTGTGAAACACCTCTCCCTCTCCTATCATGATGACACACGTTCCGTTTCCGTTATTGAGAAACCTCTCTCTTTTATGCTATTGTAGCGTCCTTCTCAATGTTTGAAACAAACTAGCATTCTCCCATGATATTATAACATTTCCAAAACAACAAGCATATGATAAAAAAAACACCTTCAGTTTTTAATAGTTTGCAATGCAATCATAAGGTATGGATTAATCTGAGGTCATTACCTTTCAGCATAAATTCACACGTACATCATCAATAACAAAGAAAAAGTTAATAATGAACTTAGCATGTGGTTACAACTGATTCACAACTAAAGCCTCCCAACATAACATATCATTATCTCCCTACCAACCATTGTCTTCAAAACTAAAGCCTCCCAACATAGCATATCATTATCTCCCTACCAACCATTGTCTTCAAAACTAAAGCCTCCCAACATAACATATCATTATCTCCCTACCAACCATTGTATCTTACAGCTAATAATATGAGTAAGCTAGGTATATATGAAAATAAAGCAGTCTGGGATCAAAATATACAAAATATGACATCATATATGCACACTCTTTTTTATTGAATGAATCAAAAGACCCCATTAAAAAAACATAGATATATAATAATAAATATTTCTGAAACATTTAGACAAACAATCGACCTTCCTGAGTTGAAATTTATTACAGAATTCTAGTCTAGTCTCAGATTTTGTCGTATAATAAAACAGGTAATATATTTCCACTGAGGAAGTTTTTACATGCATTGCATAACAAATCAGAGACTTTATGTATTAAGTACATTTTGTAATAAATTTCCTTCCGAGAAAGGTTGATTGTCTGCAGAATTGTTCAGGAAATATGTTTTAAAGTTTTTATTATCAGAGATGTTATATATGTGATTCTGTAATAAATTTTGATTGAAGGGAGGCTGATTACAAAAAGAAGTTCAAATGAGATGTTGTTACATGTTAAGTGTATTGCCAAAAGATCCTCAAATGAGATGTTGTTACATGTTAAGTGTATTGCCAAAAGATCCTCAAATGAGATGTTGTTACATGTTAAGTGTATTGCCAAAAGATCCTCAAATGAGATGTTGTTACATGTTAAGTGTATTGTCAAAAGATCCTCAAATGAGATGTTGTTAGATCTTAAGTGTATTGCCAAAAGATCCTCAAATGAGATGTTGTTAGATCTTAAGTGTATTGCCAAAAGATCCTCAAATGAGATGTTGTTAGATCTTAAGTGTATTGCCAAAAGATCCTCAAATGAGATGTTGTTACATGTTAAGTGTATTGCCAAAAGAGAAAAGATACATCAAATATCTAATTTTAATTAGCCTAGATTGTGCCCTCCACTAACTCCAAAGTGATTCAAACACTGTTAATGATATGTATGATTATTTATAGTAACCTAGTATCCTTCAACAATATTAAACAGTCATTTCAGACAATTCTGCCCAACATCCAAGTAAATATAATGTAAATGTGCCGAATTAAAATTTGAGTAGAACTACCTGTCAGCTTAATAAATACTTTGATAAGTGAATATATACATTTATATAATTAAAACTTGAGTAGAATTACCTGTCGGCACAAATAAATAGAGTGGATGCAGAAAACAGAAAACAGTAACTCCTATATAAATACAATTACTTTGAAGTAACCAAACATTTGTAATATTACCATGATAACATACAATTTACATCAGATACAAATATTAGTCTTTTTTTGGCCATAAATCTGGTCCAAAGTTCTCAATTTAACACTTGACATGCGTAGTATCATTGTCTTCTTCCACATTTTCCTAGCATAGCAGGCAATAACTGTTGGTTCTCTTTGAATACACAAATGCCTTCTTTTTTTTTTACGAAAATTCAATACAACACATAAGTTTAATTCTCTTTTTCGCATAATGTTAGAATAATCTAACGATGTCTATCTATACTGCCAATCTAAGTGTTCAGAGCGTTTGATTTTACACTACTAAGTTTATGTAATCTTCAGCACCGAGTGTCACAAGTTGACTTCATATTGAAGTCACCGATAAGGAAATAGTCATTGGACCTCCGTACTTTTTACCATCGGCAAATATGGATATCGGTTGGCTGTACTGGCATGAGATAAAAAGTTCTCAAACAAAGGGCGTGTATTTCTGTCCTGTGATTCTGAAAAAAAAAATGAAAGATTTTGTAATTAAGCAAAATGAATTGGATAGTTTCCATAGAAACAATCCTACACTAACCATGCACACATTTTGTGATAAAACATAGATTAAAAAAATTCGAGAAATTAAATGGATTGATTGATTGGGGTTTAACACCAACATTTCTAATATTTCAGCTATATTGTGGCATGAACAAATTCTATAAATTAATTTTCCAGAAATTAAACATTTTCAAACAAGAACATTTGTATATTTTACTAAAAAATGTTTTACATTCACAAATACTACTTGAAATAAGATTGAGAAGATTTTCCTGGATATTATGGTTTTGTTCTAATGAGTCAAGTCTTTGTTTGGGGTCTTTGTGGCAGAGTGGTCAAGGTCATCGACGTCTGACCAAAAGTCTAACACCACGATACCCACCTCAACTGTTAAAATATCTAGACACCTACCCAAGGCAAACAGCTTCCCCGATCGGTTTGTTTCATTTGTCTGTACTTTCCTCCCCCAAATAAGTCTCTGTAGTCATGATATATTTGAATAATTGCTGAAGGTGAAGGTGACAATAAACATCCATAACCTTTAACCTTAAATGTGTTCATATGAGTTGTCTCCCATTCATATTTTGTTCTCATATACAATCAGAAGAAAATTATAGATAAAAAGTATATTTTTTAGGAACGTACCTTGTATTTGTTTAGATTCTGAGTCTGAATTACTGCTATCTCTGTCTGTGTCTCTGTCCAGTGCTGATTCTGTTAGGGGGTAAAACAGACATATTAAAGTTATGTTTGTGTTCAAGACAATTCAAACAAAAAATTATTAATACATTAAATACAATTAATCTGTTTTATTTACTAAGAAAGGTTTGTAAATTTGCTAGTATGTTAGTCCCTCTCTTATAAGGACATTCTCACCAAAGGCAACCTCTCTCATCAGGCCAGATTTCAGATGTACTGAGAGTGTGAAGTACTACTAAATTATCCCTTTCAATAGAGGCCATCACTCTTATAAGGCCACTTGTTCAGTGCAGGAGGAATAAGAGGTGTCCTTATAAGAGAGGTGGCCTTATAATAGGGGTGGCCTTGTAATAGGGGTGTCCTTATAATAGGGGTGGCCTTGTAAGAGAGGTGGCCTTATAAGAGAGGTGGCCTTGTAAGAGAGGTAGCCTTGTAAGAGAGGTGACCTTATAATAGAGGTGGCCTTATAAGAGATGTGGCCTTATAATAGGGGTGTCCTTATAAGAGAGGTGGCATTATAATAGGGGTGTCCTCATAAGAGAGGTGGCCTTATAATAGGGGTGGCCTTATAAGAGAGGTGGCCTTGTAAGAGAGGTGATCTTATAATAGGGATGGCCTCATAAGAGAGGTGACCTTATAATAGGGGTGGCCTTATAAGAGAGGTGCCCTTGTAATAGAGGGACTACTGTACCAGGACCTGGATCTCCATCAACATATGACCTGTCCCAAGCCAGGACCTGGGTTTCCATCAACATATGACCTGTCCCAAGCCAGGACCTGGATCTCCATCAACATATGACCTGTCCCAAGCCAGGACCTGGGTCTCCATCAACATATGACCTGTCCCAAGCCAGGACCTGGATCTCCATCAACATATGACCTGTCCCAAGCCAGGATCTGGATCTCCATCAACATATGACCTGTCCCAAGCCAGGACCTGGATCTCCATCAACATATGACCTGTCCCAAGCCAGGACCTGGGTCTCCATCAACATATGACCTGTCCCAAGCCAGGACCTGGGTCTCCATCAACATATGACCTGGTGTCTTTTGTGTTCAGTGATTTAACATGAGAGGTAGTGGTTTGTTCTGTTGATATTAGTGGAATCATTGACCATCACTGTTTAAACTTTCTTTGTGGAATCATTGACCATCACTGTTTAAACTTTCTTTTCATAGCTTCACATAGTTAATGATGTTTTATTCTCAAATTATAAACTTAAACAGAGCCGTCGTGGTCATGATCGTATGGTAGTGGGATTTACAACTACCTGTACAATCGGTGCCTATCACCACTTAGTGGCATTAAAGTTGTGAGTTTGAACCCCGTTCATGATGAGATATATACGATACAACATTATGTGATAAAGTTTGTCAGTGACTTGCAACAGGTCGATGGTTTTATCCGGGTACTCCGGTTTCCTCCAATGAATAAAACTGACTGCCACGATATAACTGAAATATTGTTGAAAGTGGCATTAAACACCATAAATCCACCCACCAGCCAACCCTCTAAACTTAAACTCCTCTTACCATTTCCGTTACAGTTTTTAATAGATTGTGGACTGGATATTGTTTCTGTTACAGTTTTGACTGGTTCTACTACTGTTGAAGGATTTTCTATTTTTTCCTGAAACTTTTTTCTTGCCCGTCTTTCTTTCTTCAGCCTTCTTAGCATGATACCTGTAAGTTAAATAATGAAAATATTTAGATTAAAATTAAAACAAAATGTTTAGATATATGAAAAAAAAAATATGATGATAGAATTTTGAAGACCCCCAGCAATATCTTCCCTCTTAATATCAGAATTTAAACTTCTGGAAATATTTATTGTCAATTTTTTTCTGCATCAGTATCAAATAAACATGCAAAATATCATTTTTCTTCATTTTAAGTTTTACGTTGTAGAAAATTTGTGAAATTTATTAAAAAAAATATTTTAACAAGAAAGAATATTGATATTCTTGTCAACATAAAATAATGTTAAATCAAAATCAAAAGTTACGGAGCATTGCTATCATTGCTGTTCTTTGTCACAAATTTGTGCAATCGCTACCACCGCATCGATGGTGTAATGTTCTCCTCGAGTGCGATAGATCGTGGGTTCAAAGCCCTGACAAAGGCTATAAAATTGGTATTTGTTGCTTCTCCGCTAAGCATGCAGCATTAAGGAGAAAGCAAAGACTGGTTGGCTCGGAATTAGGATAATGTGTCCGAGTGGGGTGACATGTCTATCCACAGACTATTGTTTCAGTGAGCTAGCATTAAGCGTGTTGGTCTAGTAGAAAGTGGACCTCATCATCATCTCATTGACAATTAACTTGTACTGGCCATGATATAGCTGAAAATTTGCTGAGTTGGCATTAAACAACAATCACTCACTCATTCACAGTAATCATTACCTTTAGATTTCTTTTCTTCATCCAGCTGTTTCTCTACTCCTTCTCTTAGCTCTCGTTCTCTTAAAAGCTCCATCTTTAACTCCGCTGTAAGGGAAAAAAAACTAAATAACTCTAAAGTTATTCTTTGTTATGTGAGAGTTTTTAGTATGAAAGTCTCTTGCTTTGTGAATCCCAGTCTTTGCGCTAACCCTCTTGTCCGAAGCAAGGGACAAGCAAAACTGGATTCGGACAAGTAAAAATGTTGAAAGAATTTGCTTGAATAAATAGAAAAGTTTTCTAAATTTGGCATTCCCATAAGTACATGAAACTAGAGGCTCGGGTGAGCCTGTATCGCTCACCTGACATAAATAAGCCCTCTTAAGAATGTCTGCATGCCGAATAACTCTAAATTACTATTCAAATCCCATAGGGTTCTATGTTAAAACTATGTCTGCTCATGGCAGCCATCTTGGATGGAGGTCGTGGTCACCGGACACAATTTTGAAAGTATACTACCCAAGGACCATCCATGCCATGTTTGCTTTAAATTGGCTGACAGGTTTCAGAGGAGAAGACTTTTAAACCATTTTTCTATAGGGTCCTATGTTAAAACTATGTCCGCTGACAGCGGCCATTTGTTTGGACTGAGATCGGGGTCACTGAACACAATTTTGGAAGTTGACCACCTAAGGACCATCGATGAAATGTTTGCTATATTGGCTTACTGGTTTCAGAGGAGAAGATTTTAAAACATTTTTTCCCATAGGGTCCTATGTTAAAACTATGTCCGCTGAAGGCAGCCATCTTGGATGGAGGTCAGGGTCACCGGACACAATTTTGAAAATTGACCACTTAAGGACCATCCACGCCATGTTTGCTTTAAATTGGCATACTGGTTTCAGAGGATATTCGGATAAGATTTTTAAACATATTTTCCACAGGGTCCTATGTTAAAACTATGTCTGCTGATGGCGGCCATCTTGGATGGAGGTCTGGGTCACTGGATATAATTTTGAAAGTTAATCATTTAAGGACCACTCATGCCATGTTTGCTTTAAATTGGCTTACTGGTTTCAGAGGAAACAAATTTTAAACATTTTTCATATAGGGTCCTATGTTAAAACTATGTCCGCTGACGACGGCCATCTTGGATGGAGGTCGGGGTCACAGGACATAATTTTGAAAGTTGACCACCTAAGGACCATTCATGCCATGTTTGCTTTAAATTGACTTACTGGTTTCAGAGAAGACTTTTAAACATTTTTTTCATAGGGTCTTATGTTAAAACTAAGGCGAGTCATGGTGGCCATCTTGAATTTCCGATCAGCAAACGATTCACAAGTTTAGTACAGGACCACCCAATGATCATTCCTGCAAAGTCACAATTCCATTGGCTTGGTGGTTTCTGACAAGAAGATTTTTTAAATTTCAACCAATGAGAACACATTATGGACCCTGGCAGCCATGTTGAATTTCAAATCAGCACCAAATACACAAATCTGGTAGAAGACCATCCAATGAACATTTGTGGCAAGTTTGGTTCAATTCTGTTCAGTGGTTTCAGCGAAGAAGATTTAAATGTAAAAAGCTAACGGATGGACGCCTAGCCATGACAAAAGCTCACATGGCCTATGGCCATGTGCGCTAAAAAATTAAAGCAAAGACTGGAATCCAGCTGTTCTTCAGCCTCATGGATAAATTTGACAAAGTGCTGCCAGGGGAAGCAACTCTAATTATATAATTTGGTCAAAATCAATAAGTGACTCCCTTTTTATATCAGGAACATACAATCAACTGATCAAGTAAATAATAGTTGTGTAACCAACTGCTAGATAATCCAGCCATCTTTCTAAAAAGGAAAGCATGGCAGCCAGACAAACATTTGACAGTCTATGGTAAAAGTGATTACATTACACACTAGACTTGCTACAAGTCTCTTTCTTATTACCATCTTTCTAACAAGTAAAACATGACAGCCAGACAAATATTTGACAGTCTATGGTCAATGTGATTACATCACACACTAGACTTAAGCTTGCTACAAGTTCCTTTGTTATTACCAGTAATACAATTAATCCCTTTAAATAAATTGTTGCTATGAGAGCTGAAAATTGTTACTGACCATTTGACATGTACTATCCATGTGTTCATGTAATCAGTAAAGAAATGCTTGTAAATATAACTGGTCAGTCGAGTAGCATCCATATTTAAAGGGACTTTAATATATATATTTTTAAAAAAAAGGCGGGGTGGAGACTTCTAGCAAATTGTGTAAAATTATAATGCTAAATTTTAAAAGAGTATCAAATCTTTTTTTTTCTCTTCCAAATATGACTACAATATCAAATAATGATGTTAAAACAATTTGTTGAACTTAGTGTACCCAACTGTACCTAAACAACAATAACATCAAAGTACCATGAAAATGACAGCATCAAAACTGTTCCCACAATGTGCTATTTTTTGTTTTTCCTTTTATTAATAGCAGAACTTATTAAAAAGAGTACACAAGTAGTATGATACACTGAACAATGTAATCCAATCAATCACAATTAATGTTTGTCAGATTTCGACTCACGTCTTTGGTGAGGTGTTCTTGATACAACCGCATATAATAAAAGTTTGTCAATGACATATGACATACAGGTGGTTTTCTGTGTGTTCCTCCATCAATTAAGTTGACCTTTGCCACATAGATACTCTGAAATATTGTAGACAGTGGCATTAAACAGCGATTCATAACATACCCAAAAAAAAAATGTTTCCTTTGGAAAAAAAAAATGTACCCTTTCTTTTAAACTCTCCAAATTTTTCTTATAAATCAGTGCACTTCATGAACTTTTGCTTCTAAAAAAAAGTTTGATAAAAAAAAAATTGTCATAAACATGGATGACTTCTTGTAATGACCAACCAATATCAATCAATAGAATTTATCTCATCTTCTTGCATGCAAATCAAAATCTTATGATTAAAGCTACAGTTTACGTTGTATAAATATTGAAATTTATCATGTGATACAAGAAAGCAAGGAAATTAACATTATAAATACATCAGCTAAAAACGTTCAAAAGACGCTAGACAATATAGTATTTCTAATATGTCACAAATACATCAAGATTAGGATATACTAGAAATGAATTGTGTCTAAAACACGAACAAAAATATGATTTGTGTCGACTGATCAGTCGTAGAATTCATAACTCATAGCAGAGATCTTAGAAATGGAACGTCATCGTAAATTCCACAAATCTCTGTAATACTACTACATCAATCTGGTTATTATTTCCTCGTTAGGCCATTATATTTACAAAGCCTCATATTTATATCTCCGTCTGTCGTCCTTTAATTCACTGATTCCTGTCTTTTTTTTACATTATATTTACAAATCCTAGTATTTATTCAAACGTCTTTTTCTTTCCTTTCGAGGAATAAAAGGAACTACTTTAAAATTCAATGATACTCAGTAGAGTTCATGTCTGCTTAAGTTTACGATGAGGGACAGTTTTGGGTTGCTTGGTTTAAACTTGCACTGTTTGTCTCTTCTGCAGTAAACTGTGGAACCTTAGCTCTTATGCTGTATTTTTGTGATCACAGAAGGGGCCGAATATGTAGAAAACAATAAGAGCTAGTTACACAACGTAGTATACAATGAGAGTCACCAAAGATGAGACTTCAATATCATATTTTTCTAGTGTCAACATTGTTTACAGATTTTGTTGAAATTTTTATTTATCAAAGTTTATCAAATATTAATATATTTTCTTATTAAGGAATAATTCCTCGTGAGATTTACTATGAAGATTTTTAATATGGTCAATTATTATGCCTAAATGCTATGTTTTACAATGTAATTAATATTCGATGTTTGCATGTTTTTTTTTATCCAACATCTGCTGTAATGTAATTTCAATTATCGGGTAGATTGCATGTTACAGATTTTCCTTTTTACAATTTTCCGCTGACTATTTGGACATTATTCTGTTAGTTTCATATAACTAATCCGTTAATGTTTCATTTAACTATGGTAACTGGCTTATGCTTCATTTAACTATGGTCCCTGGTTTATGTTTCATTTAACTATGGTAACTGGCTTATGTTTTATTTAACTATGGTAACTGGTTTATGTTTTATTTAACTATGGTAACTGGTTTATGTTTCATTTAACTATGGTAACTGGTTTATGTTT
>MJUT01019669.1:539962-581993 GCA_002080005.1 Gigantidas platifrons | reverse complement strand
AACTATGGTAACTGGTTTATGTTTCATTTAACTATGGTAACTGGTTAATGTTTCATATGTTGTAACTAATTGGTTGGTTGGTTTATGGTGTTTAACACCACTTTCAACAATATTTCAGATATATCATGCCAGGCACTGACAAACTTTATCACATAATGTTGCACACCTCGCCATGAACAGGATTCGAACTCACAACATTAGGCAATGATTGCATAGGTAGTTGCAAATCCAACTACCACGTGACCACAACCACGTATGCCCCTATATAACTAATTGGTAAATGTTTCATATCACTAACTGGTTAATATTTTTAGCTGGTTTTTTCTATACTAAAATAACTTATATATTATTTCTATGATAAACGTATACCCAACTCCTGTTTGGAACCCCAAAAATATAGCTTTGGGAGCTCAAACACACAAAAAATAATACTTTAATACCAACTAGATATCTATGCCTAATAGCTTGTAAAATCTTAAGTACAGCCGATTCATGGTTTCAGTTTAGAAGCTATAAGTCTATAGTTAGGCTTCAGTTTAGAGGCTTCAAGTCTATAGTTAGGTTTCTGTTTAGAGGCAACAAGTCTATAGTTAGGTTTCAGCTTAGAGGCTACAAGTCTATAGTTAGGTTTCTGTTTAGAGACTACAAGTTTATAGTTAGGTTTCAGTTTAGAGGCTACAAGTCTATAGTTAGGTTTCAGCTTTCTATTTAGAGGCTACAAGTCTATAGCTAGACTACAAGTCTATAGTTAGGTTTCAGTTTAGAGGCTACAAGTCTATAGTTAGGTTTCAGTTTAGAGGCTACAAGTCTATAGTTAGGTTTCTGTTTAGAGGCTACAAGTCTATAGTTCGGTTTCTGTTTAAAGACTACAAGTCTATAGTTAGGTTTCAGTTTAGAGGCTACAAGTCTATACTTAGGTTTCTGTTTAGAGGCTACAAGTCTATAGTAAGGTTTCAGTTTAGAGACTACAAGTCTATAGTTAGGTTTCAGCTTAGAGGCTACAAGTCTATAGTTAGGTTTCAGTTTAGAGGCTACAAGTCTATAGTTAGGTTTCTGTTTAGAGACTACAAGTCTATAGTTAGGTTTCAATTTAGAGACTACAAGTCTATGGTTAGGGTTATTTTTAATATAAAGGTCAATGAACAAATGACCTTGTACTTGTATCAAGTTCAAACCATTTTGTAAGTCAGACAAAAAAAACTCAGAAACTAATTTGAAAAATAGACAAATTACTGTCATCAATTCCTTAAAGATGTCCACATTATTTCCTAATGACAAATAAATAATTTCAATCACGGCCATTTGGAAAACATAAAACGAAACAAAACAACGAGAAATTAATTCTTTTTTATGTTAAAGAAAGAGACTAGTTTTGATCCTTACTTTTGTTATGCCGTAAAAACCTAGGTATAGAACCATTTTATTTCTGCCTGACGTGAGTTACTGCTAATGGACTCTTGTCTGTTTCACCGATAATTACAGAAGTCGTAATGGAATATAATAATATCAATGTATATTGCTAATTTCGACGTTAATTTCCATTGAAAATTACAAAGTCTAAAAGAAGAAATAGCTATTAAGATACAGAACCATTGAGCTGGTCAAATTCTTTTGTTACAAAAATAAACAATGCGTTCTCTTTCATCATAAAAATTTTGATTATTTTTTAATGATAATCTTTTCAATTTACTAAATCCATGCAGCAAAATAATTGTTTATTATTTTTCTTACCTCTCCAAGAGTGAGTGATTGTTGTTTAATGCCAAATGAGCAATTTTTCAGCTATATGGAGGCAAAGACGAGTTAAATTTCAATGAGATGATGTCCACTTTGTTCTAGACAAACAAACTTAAAGCTGGATATTTATACTGATAACTCACTGAAATAACAGTGTGACACATTATACTGGTTCCGAGGCAACCAGTCTTTGTTGATGGAGATGGTTCATGATAGATGTTCCACCCTCCTCACTGAATTTAGTACTGCGTTGATTACTATTTTACCTATTTTGTTCCAGTATTGTTATAAATACTGTTAAAGTGACAGCTGGAACCTTTGAACCATAATGAAAGCGGGAGGTTTGGCGCCTTAAAATCTGATTCAACCCACCATTTCTTTGGAAATGCCTGTAACAAGTCAGGGTCATTACGGTTTTCACAGTTTTCCGGTTGTTGACTGATTTTGTCTGTTTATATACTTTTGAGTTTTTACTTTCCCTTTGGAAGTTCGGAGTTCAGAAATTTTATTATTACCCCCTTCTTTACTTTTACTTCTTAATGACATGTTCTTAGTGGTGAAGCAGCAAATACCACTTGGTGACAGGAGCTCGAACATGATTTTTGTTGTTGTTTTGACTTCTCTAAGATAATGAGGGTTTTCTAGTTGATATGGACCAATGTTTATAAATTCAAATGTACTGCAAATATTGTTACATGTCAAATGCAGAGTGAAATATTGAGGGAAAAAAAAAAAAAAAACACATCATTTTTTTTTATGACAAAAAAATAGCATTACAATATCTTATTTTCGAATAGTTCTAATTAAAAATGAAAATAGTTGTAATTAAAAATGAAAATTAACAATAGCAAATCTTTGACAGATTGGGGAGAAGAATAATAAATAGAATCTTATCATGAATCAAAAACCATAAATCATTAAAAAATAGATGATTTAAAAATCAAAGATTTCACATCTGAACTACATTTTGATTTTGTTATAATGAGAACAAGCATTTTATGAGCTCTAAGATAATGTCTTTTATAATTACAACCATACAAATTTATATAAATCATCAACTGATTGAATATCATTTTCTGCCGATTTGTCTCACGAGATTGTCAATTTCCGGCTTTTACTGTCATCCGACTAATATACAATATTTATTTTCCAGAATGGAAAGGAATTGCGGTGTGCAGTGAACAAAACAAGGGACCTTTGATCCATTCAGTATGATAAGCCTATTACAAAAATCATACTAGAACTCCCTAGAGGATTCCCATTTTTAATTTTCATTTAGTCCAAGACAAGATTATTGCTTAGTGAAATCATTATCTCTCTCGTCGATTGCCATTTCATTTACTTTTTTTTCTAATAGAGATGTATACGATTGTTAAACCATCAACGGTACATTGTAATTATTACAAAAAAAATTGTTTTACTGTAATATCATGTGACTTGTCAATATAACATCATCTAAATAACATGGATAAGTGCAATGTAGTACAACAAAAAAGTGGCTGTCAAAAGATGTTAAAAAACAAGAATACAAGAGATTCTGATGTTAAAAAACAAGAATACAAAAGATTCTGATGTTAAAAAACAAGAATACAAAAGATTCTGATGTTAACAAACAAGAATACAAGAGATTCTGATGTTAAAAAGCAAGAATACAAGAGATTCTGATGTTAAAAAACAAGAATACAAGAGATTCTGATAATCATACTATTAAGAGATCTATTACTCATTTTTAATTCCAAATTGTTTTGTCATAAAATTAAGTAAACTTCTTTTTTATTTGCATCGAGAAATGAAGATATGAAATAATTATTAACAGGTGAGGAAAATTAATTTTTTTGGTGGTCAGAAGATAGAAAAATTCTTGGTCAGGGGAAGGTAGAAAAATTCTTTTTGGTCAAAGAAAGGGAGTGTAAAAAATTCTCCCTGTAGTAGATTTAACAGGTAAGAAGAGTTTGAAGATACCAAAGGGGCAATCAGAAACCGTAAGTGTGTCCATGAGTCTACCTGTAGGAGTTTAACAGGTATGTGTGACCATGAGTCTCCCTGTAGGAGTTTAACAGGAAAGTGTGTTCATGAGTCTACCTGTAGGAACTTAACAGGTTATTGTGTGACCATGAGTCTCCCTGTAGGAGTTTAAGAGGTAAGTGTGTTTATGAGTCTACCTGTAGGAGCATAACAGGTAATTGTGACCATGAGTCTCCCTGTAGTAGATTTAACAGGTAAGAAGAGTTTGAAGATACCAAAGGGGCAATCACAAATCGTGTGTCCATGAGTCTACCTGTAGGAGTTAACAGGTATGTGTGACCATGAGTCTCCCTGTAGTAGATTTAACAGGTAAGAAGAGTTTGAAGATACAAAAGGGGCAATCAGAAACCGTAAGTGTGTCCATGAGTCTACCTGTAGGAGTTAGCAGGTGTGACCATGAGTCTACCTGTAGGTGTTTTATAGGTAAGTGTGACCATGAGTCTCCCTGTGGGAGCTTAGCAGGCAAGTGTGACTATGAGTCTACCTGTAGGAGTTTAACAGGTAAGTGTGACTATGAGACTCCCTGTAGGAGTTTTACAGGCAAGTGTAACCATTAGTCTACCTATAAGAGCTTAACATGTAAGTGTGAACATGAGTCTACCTGTAGGAGTATAACAGGTGTGTGTGACCATGAGTCTACCTGTATGAGTTTAACAGGTATGTGTGACCATCAGTCGACCTGTAGGAGTTTAACAGGTAAGTGTGACCATGGGACTTCCTGTAGGAGTTTTACAGGCAAGTGTGACTATGAGTCTACCTATAAGAGCTTAACAGGTAAGTGTGACCATGAGTCTACCTATAAGAGCTTAACAGGTAAGTGTGACCATGAGTCTACCTGTAGCAGTTTAACAGGTATGTGTGACCATGAGTCTACCTGTAGGAGTTTAACAGGTATGTGTGACCATGAGTCTACCTGTAGGACTTTAAAAGGTAAATGTGACCATGAGTCTACCTGTAGGAGTTTAACAGGTAAGTGTGACCATGAGTCTACCTGTAGGCGTTAACAGGTAAGTGTGACCATGAGTCTCCCTGTAGGAGTTTAACAGGCAAGTGTGACCATGAATCTACCTGTAGGATTTCAAGTGGGTATTGATTTCTCATGTAGATGATATAAGTCAATTTCTGCAATAATTAACTGCTAAAGATCTTAGCACAATACAAAACTATCATGAAGTGAGACAAAAATGTACAAACATGAGATTCTGCTCTCATGTTATTTCTATTAGAGGACCACCCACCCAATCAATTTTAAATTTATATGAATAATTTTTTATTTCAGTATTCATTTTTATGAAAATACATTTTTTGTATAAATATCATCTTGAAAAGAAACGTAAAATCAAAAATCTTAACAAATACTCGTAAATCATATCTCATAATCACATGACATTTGTGTAAATGACATAGTTAGTTCTACTGAAATAATAAACACGATCAAATTTCATCTTAACTTATTCACATCTGTATTTTTAAATATATAAATGAATTTTTCATGAATTTCGACAATTTTTACAATGGTTGAATTTATAACATATAACAAAATATGCAAATTAAACTATAATGCTTTGAATTAAATAAATTATCCAACGACTGATTTTTCAATAAAAATCTCCCTTTATATTGAAACGCAACACTAAGTGTCATACAAATATCAAATTGATATTTTATTACCGGTAACATAAATACGAGCTGAAATTATTTCATTTAAATGTGAATTTAAATTAGCATATAATTTATTGTAGCATTATAAAACTAAAATATTAATAAAAAATTTTTTTTATCAAATTTTAATTAAATATTTGAAATGTTTTTATAGTAAATGTAAATTTTTTATATATTTTTTTAAGTTTGACACTACAAATGCAATAAGAATATTTTGCTTATATAATTCTATTTCAAATATTTTTAATGACATCAGTCTTTAAACATCTGATTCAAATTCAAATTCTGATTTTCATATCCTCTTTTATTTTTTCAACATTTAAACTCAAATTTGCAATAATACATGTTGAAGCTGTTAATTCAGTGTTAACAAAATCCAATATTGGTTTGCTAGAAAATTCAACGCATTGAAAGGATTACAACAGATATGATTTGTATTCGTCCAATCAAATTACAATAATAAACTGAGAAAAGTACAATATCTGATAGCAGATCAACGTTGTTCAAATGATAACTACCTCTAATCCTCAAATCTATAGCTGCAAATTAAATTGACAACATTACAATCAATTTCATCAATTCATTCCGTAAGAAATAATACGACATGATTTATCGGTTACTTTGAAGTGAATGTTATACTTAGAATAACAATTCAATAATTTTACACTTTTTGAACATATTTAAAACCTTAAATCAGATTCCGTAATCAGAATTCGTAAAATTTCATGTGTCTCCGACCTAAATCAATGCCAGTAGTATCATAATTGTAAATATCTTTAGAAGAAAATGCACAACTTTACATAATCAAAAGAAAAATGCTTTTTGTGTATTTAATCAAATCGGCTTGATCATGTAAATGAGACTATCAACGACAATATTATAGACTTAAAAACGGACTTACGAAGTTAATGAAATTTAATCATTACTACTGAATTATTTACATATAAAGAAAACAACGATTTATGAGCCAGTAAATCCTGGAAGCTAATCGTAGTCAAGTGTATACAATTCGTAAATGTACCCAGTGTTCTTTTTAAATTTCAGTTAAGCGGCAAATTTTCCTCCGAATGAATATTGGAAAATTAGAATCACATTGCAATCCAAACCCACGATTGAGTGATAATACATGATTTTCTTTTTGAACAAAAAGTGGTATAATTTGGATGGATTGAAATGATACTTAGGTGAATCGGTACGTGAGCGTTCATGCATATACAACAATCAGAAATATTGTACTAATGACCCTTAGATCACAGACATTTTATATTTTTGCTATGTTATTTTCTGCATTTTATGACATGTTCACTGAGCGAATTTTTTACGGATCAACAATTAACAGCTTACTACAAAAAAATCAAATATCATAGAAAACTGTGTGTTTGTTTAATTGCAATCGTTTGTAAAACATTTAAGTATACATTCTGTAGTGTTTCCACGTAGTTCCCTATAATCATATATGCCTCAATGGTACTACAACAAATATCCGTATTAGGAATGGCGACCTATGTTACATCACCCCATTATATCTGCCCACCTGGTAGTTAAATCAGGCAGAGGGGGCACAAGGATATTTGTATCTTATTTACACGTAAATGTAGTAATAAGACACCTCCTGTTTACAAAATCGTTAAAAAAAAATGTCAAAATATAGGATTGTCAATATTTTGGAATCCGTGTTTAAATAGGTATACATTTATTAATGTAATACTTTTACAATTGTTGATATTTGATACTGATTAAGAACAGGCATATTATGTGTACTTATGAATAGGTAGAAATTTTTTTTCGTTGATTCAATGTGCAATTGCCAAAAATTGTGTAAATTTAATCAGCTACGCATCTCAAGTTAATCGGTGCAGTTTATTCTTGTTTATACAGATGCATTAATAACAAATCAACAACATTCATTCACAAAACTCAAGCAGAAGAAATCCATTCATAAAATGAAGCATGAAAATTGTATGACCTTGTCACAAAAATATTTGACACCTACACTGACAGGTCGTTTCCTTATTTATCAATATGAATCAAAGGGAAACAACTGTTGAAATTATTAAAATCTTTCAAATTTAAATATTCAAGAAGACTTGATTTTTCAAATACAATATATGCTCCCTGAATTTAATATTAGTAGCGATAAAATCATTTACAATTTTTTTCTTCTTCATTTTTTCAAAAAATTTGAAACTTTACATTCTATGTACTGTATACCTATTTAGTAACATGAGGAGAGAATTATATTTGTAGTATGTTTGTGCTGCAGATCTAGTGTTGTTTGTGTTTTTCTAAGAATTTACAGGGAATACTTTGCTAGTGTTTTATATTCATCATCGAATCATGATATGATTCAAACAGTACGGTTTAATCAAACTGGTATTGTTTGAAAAGTATTAATGATTTGACATGAGCCTCCAAAATAATTTCAAATAATGAGGCATGAGGCAACTCAGCATAATGAAGTAATAATATTCTTGATGCTCCATTTAAAAAAAAGTTTAGACACAATACCAACATCACAATTATAAAAAAAAACTTTTTTCTTCTTCCTTTTTTTGTTTTTGTTGTTAACAAAAATGATATGGATGTGAATGAAAACAGGAGTAAACCAATTAATTAATTTTACACTTCGACACAAATTAATGAAAAGCACTTTTATCTTTTATCGCTGTTCTACATTTCACAGTCACAGTGACGTCTTCAAAAATAAGAATTACTCATACCGTAAAATAAGAGTAAAACAGCCCCTAGCCTACAACTGAGTAGAACCCTTTACTTCTGTAGATAAACACTACATCTGGACATCTTTGTCATTCGTAGCTATTAATATAACTTTCGAAATATTCCTAAATTAATAACTTAATGACCTACCTTTTTCATAACTGAGTTGTCTTTCATGATGACGTGCGTTTTCAGCAGCGACTTTGAGTAGCCCCTGTATGTTAAGAAGTAATGTTTCTATTGACGATATGGAAGCTGTTTCACCATTTAACAGCGGGTTAGAAAATGCGTTAGTCTGTGCTACTGGCTTCTCTCCATTATCACTCAGTGGACCAGCGTCACTTTCATCGTGACTGTTGTCTAAATCTATAAATAAAAAGTAATCATAATGTCAATAAAAGACTGAGTGGACCAGCGTCACTTTCATCATGACTGTTGTCTAAATCTATAAATAGAAAGTAATCATAATGTCAATAAAAGACTGAGTGGACCAGCGTCACTTTCATCGTGATTGTCGTCTAAATCTATAAATAGAAAGTAATCATAATTTTTCATCTATATCGCTACTACCAGACTTTATGAGGAAGGAATATGTGTACAGTTATAATAAAGTGACCGATGTATTACCCCAATCATAGGTACCAGTCGTTGTCTAGATACCATAACACTTAAAGTGGTATTATTAGCATGTGGTCTTTTAATTTTCTCATCTCATTATATTTTGAGGAAGATAGTATTTTTCTTTTAATTTATTATCTTATAATACTAATGTACAGAGGTGAGCAATTATTTTTCTTTAATTTTCTGATATTACATATTGAGAGGATGAGATTATATTTCTTTTAATTTTCTGATTTTATAATACTGAAGGGGATAATTATTTTTCTTTATTATTTTTTTATCTTTTGATATTGAGAGGGAGGAAGTATTTCTCTTATAATATTCTGATCTTATAACACTGGGAGATGATATTGAGTAGAAGACAGTATTTTACTTTACTTTCCTAATCTTTTAATACTGACGGGAGGTTTTATTGTTCTTCTACTTTCCTAATCTTTTAATACTGACGGGAGGTATTATTGTTCTTCTACTTTTATAATCTTTTAATACTGAAGGGAGGCATTATTGTTCTTCTACTTTTATAATCTTTTAATACTGACGGGAGGCATTATTGTTCTTCTACTTTTATAATCTTTTAATACTGATGGGAGGCATTATTGTTCTTCTACTATTATAATCTTTTAATACTGACGGGAGGCATTATTGTTCTTCTACTTTTATAATCTTTTAATACTGACGGGAGGTATTATTGTTCTTCTACTTTTATAATCTTTTAATATTGAAGGGAGGCATTATTGTTCTTCTACTTTTATAATCTTTCATAAATCACAATTGATAGTGTGTCTAAGTTAATAATAAAAAAAATGTTCATGCCATGATATAGCTCAAATATTGCTGAAGTTGGCATTAAACACCAATCAATCAATTGATAGTCATTATATGACTGTGTTTCATGAATGACCATTGCCATAAGACAAGATTGAAAAGTAAAAAAATAAAGATCATATTTTGGTATTATTTCTATGAATTAAGAGTTAAATCCTACCCTGACCATCTAAAGGATAACTTAACATTAAGATCTTTAGAGGGAACCTCCTAATGGGCTTAAATAACATACATAATGGCTGACCATCACTGTGGGAGCTGTCGTGGCTGTGATCCTATATTAAGATCTTTAGAGGGAACCTCCTAATGGGCTTAAATAACATACATAATGGCTGACCATCACTGTGGGAGCTGTAGTGGCTGTGATCCTATGGTAGTTGGATTTACAACTACCTATACAATCAGTGCCTACCACCACTGATGTTGTGAGTTTGAATCTCGATTAGGGCGAGGTATACAACATCAAGTTTGTCAGTGACTTGCGACAGGTCGGTGGTTTTCTCCGGGTCCTCCAGTTTCCTCCAACAATAAAACTGACCGCCATGACATAACTGAAATATTGTTGAAAGTGGTGTTAAACACCATAAAACAAGCAAACAAACAAACCAACACTGTTTATGCTTTCTTTTCATAAGAATGGAGTAGACCACATGGAGTTATATAATCCACGACTATTATTTCCTCAAATGTAATAATGGACCATTTTAAACCAAAGCCAGGTGAACCTATTTATTATTGTTATGAATTTGACATTAAAAATACCTGATTTATAAAATGAACTGCTGTTAAACCTCTAGTTTATGAGAGGGAAACACTTGCAAAAACATAAAAAGAAAATAATAAACACAAGTGCAAAAATTAAACACTTGAGCTGGTGTAATAAAGAATCAGTAGAATTATTAATGATCGTATAAATGATAAATCCGTCTCTTCAAACGGCTGTACAAGTGCTGGCCACCCGTTAACATAAGCATCAACATTGTATTGGTAATGCATAAAATAAATTTTCTTATGATTTATGATTTTTTTTTTTTTAGAGAATTGTCTATCTTTTGTTTTTACACCATTTTATTTTTTATTTTGTTCTATGAGGGATAAAACTAACAACAGGAGCCCAGTAGCCAGATACCACTAAAATTTTGAAGATTTCATGAGCAGCTTAAGTTGCTGGACCTCAAGAATTTACACTGGGCTACTAAAATTGCTATTTTTGAGAGCCCAGCTGGCAACTGCAACCAAAATATTCAGTTTTGTCCCTGTTTATTCATTTATTTTTTATGTAGTCCTTGAAATAATTACAAGTATTGGCCACAAATCAAGTTTAATTATGATCAGACGATTATATGCGTTTCCTGATCTATTACGATTTAAAATTTGAAACGAAAAAATATTTCAGATCGATTACATACAACTGAATTAATTATGTTTTCTAGATAGCCATAAACGAACTTATGAAGATGTAATATTCTGTAAAATTATTAAGTAAGAACACGACCCAGCCATTTACATGCTTTTTAAAATATATTTTAAACTCAATCTGGTGTAAAGTTTAGTATAGAGGTTAACAGGGTTGTCTTCAATGATGAGCCACGTAAAACCTAAAAACTCTTAATTTGACATTGTCTCCTTCTCCACTATACAAGGAGTAAGAGCAGAGTATGATTGACTCAATTGACTCAAAATCAGGATACTGTGTTGGAATAGAATGACATGTCTACCTGAGGATCGTTACTTCAATGAGCTAAAACTATAAAATAGCAAACTAATACAACTCAAACTATTCGTCTAAAATAAAACTGACATCGTCTACATCTCGTCACAAAGTAACTTGTTCTTATTATGAGATAGCTTTAGGATTGCTCACTTGGCATTAAACAACAACCACTCATTGATCATTTGCTCATCACAATCACTAATAACTCACTCATCACAATCACTGATCACTCACTCATCACAATCACTAATAACTCACTCATCACAATCACTGATCACTCACTCATTTCATTAATTTGATCCCTCACTCATCACTGATCACTCACTCATTTCATTAATTTGATCCCTCACTCATCAATCACTCACTCATTACATTAATTTTATCACTCACTCATTACATTCATTTGATTACTCACTCATCGATCACTCACTCATTACATTAATTTGATCACTCACTCATCGATTACTCACTCATTACATTAATTTGATCACTCACTCATCGATTACTCACTCATTACATTAATCTGATCACTCACTCATTACATTCATCAAACACTCACTCACATTACACTCACTTATCAAACTCACTCATTACATTCTTTGATCACTCACTCATGACACTAATGAAATGCTCACATTACATTAATTTGATCACTCACTCATTACATTAAATTGATCGCTCACTCATTACATTAAATTGATCACTCACTCATTACATTTATTTGATCACTCACTCATTACACTCACCAAACAATCACTCATTAAATTAATCTTTTAATTCTTTATTTATTTCATGAGGTTTACAAACAGCCAGAGGCTACTAGTAGCTCTCCCCTGATCATTAATTTGATCACTTACTCATTGTTTTAGTTATCATAAATGTGAATGCAAGAAAAAATATTTTCATGATCTCTAATTAACATACAATAATTTCTTTGACTTTTAACCTCTAATCTCACCTTTAACTCCTAACACTATCATTTAATATTTTCACTGACTTTCTGGTATCTCCACTTGCACCCCCTGTTAGTGTTAGTATATTTTTATTGCTTTAATTTAAAAAAAATAACACCAAGAACATCGATAATTTCAGTCTTCTTATTCAGGAAAAAAACCTACAGCAAAATAAAGGTATACTGTCAACAAAATTGTCATTTTTATCGAGATTTTTTTTTAGGGATTCCAGATTTTTCAACTTCATCCTTGTATAGGTCGATGTGGACGATAGGTCGAAGCCAGCGTGTTGAGAAAAAAAAATATCGACCTATAGTCCGTAAAATACGGTAATCATTATTTTTAGAGATTTTAAAACATTATCCAATATTTGATTTTTTTTAATCTGAAGTCTCCTCACCCCTTTTATAAGCCATACCTATACTGTTACATTCTATTATTTTATTTCCAGTATCATTTGTATTTTGACCCAGTAGTCTTTCTAAAAAGAAATTAGAACAAAACATGTATGATTATTTCTTTTTCTCAGAATTACCATTATATGCAGATGTTTAGCAAATTTTCAATTATCACAATGTGAAAAATTTAGATACAGAAAAATAAAACATGTGTTGATTTATAGCATCTAATGAAAACAAAACATGTGTTTTATGTAGATAACATTACATATATATATCTTATATTTTGCTTGGGTATGATTTACATCAAAAGATTTTGAATGATACTGATATGCTATTGTGCCAAAATGTGAAAAATATACTGAAAATTCACAAGAAATTAATGCACATTTATTTAATATATATATGCAAACTACACAATGGTGACCAAGATCTTCTTATTTCAAATTAAGTAGTCAATTATTTCATTTTCTATTTTTTTTTCTCCAACAACGACATTCTCATTAATTTAACCAAGCAATTTTGATGATGGTAGTCGATGGCGCCACAATAATATAATCCAACATTAATTTGTGAATTCACAGTGCAATCAAAAGGACAAGAGGCTTTAAAACCAGGTTCTATATGTAGGATTTAATTTCATAGATCATATATATATATATATAACTGGATGCACAAAACATTTCTTCATTTAAATTCTTTAAATTTTAAATTTGTTTAAAATTGTAAACTTGTTACTGACTATAATACCTCATACCAGATTAAAGAGTTTTTACCCCTCATCAACTTCATCAATATATAAATAAGGCAGATTACATTTGAATCAATTTGAAATCATTTATATTCATTAAATAACCGTTGGCTAATTAACCTTTAAATCTTACATACTGGGATACATCTTAAAGGATCAATAATATATACAGTAAACCTGCCACTGCCAATACAGTCACCTGTATTAAAAGGTCACCTTTTTCTTGACATGTCATAGACAATTTCATATGAATCGAATGTCTTTTAAGAGGTCACACTGGTCACCTGTCTTAAAAGAACACTTTTTCTTTGTCCCAAAGGTGACCTCTGAATACAGGTTTTTACTGTATATATATATATATCATTCAATAATAGTTGTATAATCATATATATGAGAAAGTGGCTTCAAGCAAGCAGTTCTTTTTTTTTGTGAGAAGCCCCACTGGCACAACTAATTCTTTATAATATAAACTTTTTAATCAAAGGCAGGACTGTATTTATGATTTTGTATTATATAGCCCTACTGTTCTCTTGTGTTTATACTTGTTGGAATAAGAAAGTTCTAAAATATCCTTTCTTAAATTTTAACTGTCTAAAGCATTCTGATTGGTTCTCTATGTTGTAGTGCTATTAGTAAAATATGCTCCAAGTTTTACAACCAAAAAAAAAACCTAGAGTATTTTTGTCTGATTTTATTTCAATAATATTTCTAAAAGGGTTCATCCATTTTTTTCTTTTTATTAAGCATTGTAGTAAAATCGTTTAAATAATTGATAAAAAGAAGAAAAAAAACAACATTATACAGGATATCTAGTTTTATTAGTACACGATATCATATGTCTCCTTATAACACAAAAGCCTTAAAGTCAAAGAGAAATCATTTTCAGCTATAAATCATATTATTTCACATTTCATTTGATTCTTTCATTACGTCTCGTTGCCGAATTATTATTTTCTTATATTTTTCTCTCTACCAATTTACACTTTGTATTAAAACTAAACAGCTCTAAAACAAATGAACAAATCTTTTCATTCATATGAGCGATTTTTCTATCAAAATGGAATCGTAAAATGTCATACCTCGGAGCACTTCGAGAAATCAACCGCGCGGAGATGACAGTCCCTCTAATAACATGTCATAGATTTATTCTCTTAATTGCAAGTTTATTAATTTGACGATCATTGCTTTTTCCCCTCGTTATCTGGGTGTCTTTTCCTATCTGTCGCATATGATTGAATTTGCCGATATTACGCGACGATGGTACGAGAGTATCCTGAAGGAGATAACGTTATGTATTAGATTTTCACTTCAGTAAAAGACACTCTACTCATTGTATTATCTGATAACTGTTTTATATCAGATTCAATAAAATTAGTTTCGATGGGAAAGGAAAAGAGACGGAAACGGCTAAGAAAACAAAAACATATTTTCTCAGCAGATATTTTTTTATTAAATGTTAAATGGGATTTTTGGTGAAATGAAATGAATACAATTATAAAGGAAAATGGCACTGCCTCAAGGTATTAAATCAAAAATACAGTAAAAACTGATAATTTGTTGTTGTTGTATTAAATATGTGAAAATCTTATAACAGTACAATTTTTTTTTTTAATTTAAAATTTCATATTAATTTGATAATTCAAAATTTTCTATCCACATTATTAAGTACAATACAAATACAATACAGTCAAACCTGTCCATGTGGTCACCTCTATTAAGCAGTCACCTGTATTAAAAGGTCACTTTTTTCTTGTTTAGTCATGGAGAAATTGATAAAAATTGAACCTCTTTTAAGAGGTCACCTGTCTTATAAGGCCATTTTTATTTGTCCCAAAGGTGACCTCTTAATACAAGTTTGACTATATGTTCCTATACATACACAGCATGGTTGTTTTAGAAGTGTGATTTTACTTAGAAGTAACCAAGAATCTGAATTATTGTGGATAAATTAGGCTAAATTAGGCTAAAAGCTACTACAAACAAACCAAATGTTTCCTTAAAGGTATCCAAGGAAACACTTATCAGATTTCATGATAACAAGGTTTGACTCTATATCTATATACAGTAGTCATCCTTTAAGGCTATCCTTTCTATTAGGAAAAAGTGGCCTTATATGAGACAATTTAGTAGTATTTTACTATCTCAGTGTATCTGAAATCTGGCCTGATAAGAAGGGCAGCCTTTAGTGAGAGGGGAACAATGCTGTATTATGTAATACTATATCAGTTTCATTTGGACACCATGCCACAATATGGCTGAAATACTGCTAATGTTGGCATTAAACACCAATCAATCAATCAATGAATCATTTGGACACTAGAGAGTGACTTATATTCAATGAATGCAACATTTTAAATATTTAAACAATATACATACATTTTTTTGTACTTTAAACATATTTTATTGTTCAATAATAAACAATTGGATAGGACACAAGTTTCACAACTTAGAAACATCTTCTCCAAATATACAATATATATGTTTATCATAAAGATGATGCAATGTCCATGTCATTTATTTACACACTACATTCACACAGACATTGATAATCCAGTTCATAAATGGATTAACAGTCAAAATATTGCTCCATATTTAAAAGAAATTATTGAACCTTTAAAAGAGGTCAGGGAGCAATTTAGAGAGGTCACCTTTAAAGTTAATTTTTAGAAAGGTCACTTTATCACTTGCTCTGAAAGGTCATTTTAGTACCTGAAAGGTCAAAAGTAACCCTTTAGTAAATTGATTTTGGTTCCTCCTAAAAGTCATGACCAAATATTTGTTTCTTTTTCATCTGCACAACTTAATTTAGTATTATAGGGTCCCTGATCCCAGGAATCACAATGGATTTTTTAAGGGTAAAATTATTTTCCCAAATCCTAAAGAAAGGTCACACTATAACACTTTACATTAATCTGTAGACAATGGATATCATTCCTGTAGATATCATAGAAACGTATGGATACTTATAGCACTGAATGGTGGCTTCATACATCTTGTACCGTAACCCCCCACACACACACACCCTTTATAACCTTTCCTTGAAAAGACCATATGTATAAACTATTTGCTCTCTTTATTTTTACAGATTTCATAATATTCAGACATTTCAACAGCTTCTGTAAGTAACAAGGCACCAAGTACTTCTTTACAATTAGTTGCAAGTTTTAGATCTGGCGACAAAACATTTAAGAGGAAATTAGGCAAGTCAGATGTTGTCTGATATTAAATCATTAAAATTAGTAAATTGCAGAGCTTATTTTATTTTGATGAATTTAGTAAATGAAGATTATATGAAATAATCATCATCCAATTTCTCCTCCACATTTTAAAAAATAAATATAATTTTGTAGTTCTAATGAGCGAAGCGTGGTCAAAAAGATTATTTAAAGAACAAATCAACATGCATACTGAGCATGCTCATTACTGATCATGTACATGACTTTATTTCCTGTCTCTGTTCGTTTATATCAAAGTGAGACAAAATATTTTCTTCTGTGTAAGAAATGAATATACAGGTTGTTTAGAACAGATAGAAATTAAAAAATAACAATTTTATAATACGAAAACTTTCGGCGCATGCTGTTACCGTAGCAATACAGATGTACCAAGATGCACGTAGCTAATAACAAACGAACATTATTGCATACTTCTTGCCGAGTTCTAAGCTTTTACCATGGTGTGAAATCAAATTTATAATTTGACTGTTTCAATAAAATAGTTTAAATGGAATACATTCCATTTGGGATATTTTTGGGAAGAGCTATTTCGTGTGGTCGTGCTGTGTTCCAAATGATGGCACACTCCAACTAATGAGAGTAAAATGTTCATCTGTTTCAGAATTATATTTAAAAACTGCTTCCTTTTAATCAAACACAGTGCTTATTTTTATAATTGGAGTTTGTTAAATCTTGGATTGCTGTCTTGTTACTTTAAGAACAGACAATGAATTGTAAAGTCTAATAGATCAACGAACTGCTTTAAGTAACACTTAAATAAAAATAAAGTACAGACAAACTTGTATTAAGAGGTCACCTTTGGGACAATGAAAAGGTGGCCTTATAAGACAGGTGACCTCTTAAAGGAGGCTAATTCATATGAAACTAGTATTACTGTGAGCACAGCTCACTACAATATAACCCCCGCTCCCCACATCTGTCCAACCTATTTCCATAACCAAAACATTACCGATTGTTCCAACCAAAAATGAAAGGGACCCTCCTCTCTTCACCGGTAAGCTGCTGATAAAATTTCAAAACATTCTGAGAAACACTACTCAAGTTATCATATAACATAGGGTAAAAATCAAATTTTCCTTCATATCAAGTCCAATAACTCTGGAAAGGCAAAAGTGAAAATCGTCAAAAATGAAAGGGATCCTCCTCTCTTCACCGGTAAGCTGCTGATAAAATTTCAAAACATTCTGAGAAACATTACTCAAGTTATCATACGACATAGGATTTGTCTACAGACGGACGGACGGACGGACATGGTGAAACCAGTATACCCCCCTACAACTTCGTTGTGGGGGGTATAATTATCTATGACAGGACAAGAAAAAATGACCTTTTAATACAGGTGACTGCTTAATAGAGGTGACCACATGGGCAGGTTCGACTTTATACTGGTAGACGGTCATTAACAGAGGAAATCCACACTATTTTTCAATGATTCAATATAGTTTTTGTTGAGAATAAAGAAAAATATATCTATGTTCATTTCTTTCCTATCAAGTATTATGCCTTGTACTGCCATCTTATTCAATGTGAGAAATTACTGTACATTAAAATCACCATTCCATGATACTACATCAAATGATGTCATCAAAATTTAATAAGTAATTTATAGAGTAAACTGTTACAAAAGGGCTCATTTGACAGTAAATATGTGTGTTCCATATTGACTCCCCACATCTCAATTTGAACCTCACCAAACATCTCACAGATACTCCCAGAACATGTCAGGTGATGGTCAAGTTTCACTTGTTTTGGATTTTATCAAATTCATAAAAAAAAAATCAATTTCCCATATGATTCTATAGTAAATCTCTCTTTGACCCCCTCCCCCACCACAATGGGGATCAACTAAGACGTGTTGAGACAAAATACTGCTCAAATAACTGCAATAATTTTCTTTAAAGAACAAAATGTCATACCAATTGTATATGTCCATGCACTCCAGTCATAAATAGGACCCAGGGTGTTTACACATCCTAATGTAGGTGTATTGGATTATACACCCATCGGTACCATCTCAGGTCTTAATTAAATATTGTTGTGAAATTTGTGGACCACACCAAACACCATATAACTTCAAATCCTGCCCATAACAAACATATACTTCTCCTTATCTTTTGCCCATTATTTCTTCTCCCAAATTTTACCCATATTTTCATCTACCCTAACTTTTGTCCACTCTTTCATCTACCATTACACCATTACTTTCATCTACCTTACCTTCATCTCTTTCATCATCAGTCAATCTATCATCATCATCGTCTAATTCATCTTCACTTTTATTGTGTGGCAAGTCTTTAGCATGTCCATTGATGTGAAGGTTCAAAGGTCGATTGTCTAAAAATAGTAAATAAAATTAAGAATTATATATATACATTTTCCAAAGTCATAAGTAAAATTAATTTTCAACAGGATCGCACCCTAATTTATGAACAAAATGAAAAAGTCTGCTCAAATTACCGGTAAGAGAAAAAAAAAAATTCTTATTTAGTTTTCATTTCTTGAACATCGAGTCAAAATAAGTTAATTTTTTTAACATGTCAAAAAAGATAAATTGTATTTTAATGAAATGCTGAGACGTAAATCTTCATAAACTAATGATATAAATGTATGTAATAATAATTTTATTTTATTTGAATATTTCAATCTGATTGGCTAATCCGCCTGGAGAAAATTTTTGTTATACTCGATAACCTGGGTTGGTATTGTGACGTCACCAATGTGTTCATCCGCAAATGACAAATTCAAATAGTCACATGAAAAAATTGTAATTAAAATCGAGGAATCATTAAATTTTGTTGTAAAAATTAAATTATAAGGAATATTTGAAATTGTTGAACAGGTTATACTTGCGTAAACTGACCCAAACCAGGTTATATCGTATAACCTGTTCAACAATTTCAAATATTCCTGAAATAATAAAAATTAGTCTGTTTGTATCAGAATTGATCATTTTGAGAATATATGATTAAATATAAGCCAAAGTAAAAGGGTTCTTTTTTATTAGCAAGACAAAATAAAGAAAGATAAATATTTTTTCAATGACGTGAAGGGCCCTAAATCTTCATAATCAGAAGATACATTTAGCAATAAATGAGTCTTTCACAAAATCTGTTGTATTTAGGTTTCCTCTTTATATCAGAACATTACAATAAACAGTATCCCCCCCAACAAAAAAATGTTATTTATAATATTTATTATTGTTAGATATTTTATAACCATTAATGTCTCAATACCAATGCAAAAATAATGAAAAATACAGATGTTATAGAGAAATAAACAATAAATTAATTTCACCAGTGAATCATTTCTCGATCTTTAAGAATCATCAACTCAGTAAATGGCTGTACATTAATTCTAAAACATCAAAAATCGTAATGTAATGTTAGAAATTTAACAGCGGAAAACAATTTACAAGCATCTATCAGATCAAAAATGTCAAGAAAATCGTGTTTTATATTAAAAAACACATTTTACCATTACTCAAGGTAGCAATAAAGGTTTCTGGGACTGAATTTAATCTGAGAAATATTGCTATTAAATGTACATTTCAAATGCAGAAAATGAATTTAGTCTGTTACTATTCTGCTAAAATAAAACAAAGATTTCATCATACCACCGGGAGTTCTGCAAATTTATAAAATATGTCATTACTAAGAATTCCTACCAAACATGATTATCAGCTAAATGCATATTTCTGGTAATTTTCAACACTTCCACAGATTTTTGTTGTCTTCAAGCAATATATCAAAGTATTAATTAGTGTACTTCTCTTCCTTTTAGACCAATGAAAGTTTAAATATATTTTCCTTTGATATTCAAAATGTGTTATAAATTCTCCTGAATTTACTATTCCATGCAAAAATGTTATAAAAGACATCCATCAAATATCATACTAAATTATGAATATCAGTATTGAAAAATAATGTTAATAATCTTGATTATATGCAAAAAAATATGCACTTTATAAATTAATATATTTTTAAAAGCTCAGAAGAAGAGATTGTTCAATTAGGGAATACTTAAAAATGGTTGGTTTGCTGTCTAATTATCTGAAATTTGAAACCAGGGTACGTAGATAGACAATTTTTTTTAATTTTTTTTTTAAATTCAAAAAAGTCGCTTTTTGTAGAATAATAAAAGAAAAAACTATAAAATGATTGGTTTAAGTCAATTTTGGCTGGTCTCCCATTGTCTAGTAAACCAGTATGTATGTAACTTGTTATACTGGACCCCTAAAATCAGTCTTGTAAACCAGTATGTACCCAGTTATACTGGATCTCTGTAGTTAGTCTAGTAAACCCGTATGTAACCAGTTATGCTGGATCCCTGTAGACAGTCTAGTAAACCAGTATGTAACCAGTTATACTGGATCCCTATTGTCAGTCTAGTAAACCAGTATGCAACCAGCTATACTGGATCCCTATAGTCAGTCTAGTAAACCAGTGTGTAACCTGTTATACTGGATCCATATTGTCAGTCTAATAAACCAGTATATATGTAACCTGTTATACTGGATCCCTATTGTCAGTCTAATAAACCAGTATGTAACCAGTTATACTGGATCCCTATCCATTCTCTACATAACTTACTATCATAGTCAGCTCTGTTGTCCATATCATATGTGGGTGGTGATCTGATTGGTTTCTGGAGTCCCTCTAATCTGTCATCTCTCATTCTTGAAAACAAATATTCAAAACATTTTCAATTAATTTCTTGTAATTTGGTCTGAATTAAAAAGGTTTCACAATCAATTCAAAGTTTTTCTTTTTCACCATTTCAAAAATATAATTGATTAGAAATTTAATTTTAATTTCAATCGGATACTTTAAACTTCCTGGTAAGTTAGCCATACAATACGAGTATATTTTATATCCTTCTCAAACTTACTGGTAATTTAATATTCATACAATATTATATTCTTCTCAAACTATTTATGAATGGATATCAGGGTTACTGGTCATTCTCTATCCAGAGTTGTCGTTCCTGCTACGTTACACAACATCACGGTCAACGCTCATTTTACAAGATTCTTGTAAAACTTAGAAACAGTAAAAAAAATGTACCCGGTACTTAAAATTGTTTTAATTATTGTAAATATCAGTAAAGACGAAAATAAATCACTCATTTGAAACCAATTCTCTCTTAAAAATGATTTTACCCACCACTTCTTGGAGAACTATTTTGCGGAGGTAAAAATTAAAAAGTTAAAAACGATCACAAATCATTTTTAAGAGAGAATTGATTTGAAATGAATAATTTATTTTCATCTTTATTGATATTTACAATAATTAAAACAATTTTAAGTAGATTTTTTTTACTGTTTCTAAATTTTACAAAAATCTTGTGTAATGAGCGTTCACAGCGTAGCAGGAACGACAACTCTGGATAGAGAATGGGTTACTGGTGTTTGATGTCACTTTCTGCAATTTGTCTGCTATATAGTAACTACAAAACTTAACCGTGGAGTAAAGCCCATACACCATACATTACCAATTGATCCAGTGAAACCCAGGCCATTAGTTAGGTAGGTGTCTGGAAACCATCAATACTTGATGTGGGTATAGGGGAACTAAATCACGACAGTGGTGTAAGGTTTGTGGTCAAAGTTACAACCACTCGCCCACAAAGGCCCCCTGAATGTATATTTAAAATCAGATAGCTACTAAAATGATGAATTTAACTATTTTCCATGTTAAACCCAATTATAATTTTGTTTATGCCTCAGCCACTAGTGGCATTAAGTTTTCCCAATGTCTGTTTGTCTGTTCCTATATACAGACATCCTGCTTTTGTTTCCATTCAATAACGTAAGACCCCCCCCCCTCCTTAGCAAATCTTATAGAATTTATACACAATGCCTGTGACCAAAAAAAAACAATCCCCCTTAGATATAAAAACCTGACATTCATTATTATTGATGTTATTATTACATCTATATGATGCTAAATCTGTAATTACAGTGATGAAAAATGTAGAACCACCATTAACTACTGAATAAAAGTTTTACAAAAATAGCAGGCTTTACAAAAGTACTTAATGATTATTTCTTTGCTTTTGGCATTACTGTTGGGGTATTTCTAACTTTGATTTACTGGTTTTTATTAATTACGTTTCACCTTTGAATAAAAAGTTGGGTTTTTTTTTATTTTCTGATCAGATGTAAGCTACTTGCCAACAGTTTCTAAATGTAATAGATCATATATATTTGTAATAATTATTGAAAGATGTTTCAAATCTTTTAAGCTTTGCGTTACAGAATAAATGTAATATTATTAACCTGTCGGTATAAAAGAGTTATGTCATCAGCTATAATTATCCATCTGTTTTCAACAAATATCACTCGGTAGATTATAATTATTTCTAATATAAATCCTTTTGCTTTTTTTCTGATTTTCAATTTCCTGCTTTGAGTTTGAGTGCAAAAAATTTACCGTTTTATCATTTGAGCTACAAAAATCTTATTAAGGTTTGGAAAAATCTTTGTGCGTTTGAAACCATCTCTTCATCAAACGAATCGTAATAATTCAAATATTACTAAACAAAATACTAAGATATATAAGAACGTTTGATAATATTTTCGGGAAATGGTTCTCCCTAATTAATGCTTTCAAGATGAAATGATTTCTTATAGGTTTTATCCCTCCTTTTCTGTTTAATTCAAAGATGTACAAATGATATGGTCCTTATGATGTAAGACAGCTATTAAATTCAAAGATATAATAAAATCTTTCTTTTATCCACCATGTCTATTGATTGAATATCATTCACATTAAATGATTACAGTTTTCTTTAAAATAAAATCTTTATTTCCACATCTTCAAACAAATAAAAAGAATTTTATTTTAATGTAAAGATTTTTTTGATTCCTTGATTAATATCCGAATTACATTGATGTCTTTGCAAACAAAATTCCTTGTCTAGTAATATCTAAAGTCACTAGTTGTCTATCTGACTTGATTATACAACCCAATGTTGTTTTTATTTTTCTTGGAATCAAAAGGACCACACAGTCTGTATTGATTTAAAAGAGGAATGAATTTACATATCTTTTTCACATAGATGCCATTTTTCATTCATTTAGATGACAAATTCCAGTAGTGTACATGTATTCAATAAACTTATCATAAAAGAAGGTGAATGATACATGTATTATATAAAATCTTCTGAAACTCAGGTATTAAAGACAAAGGTGAAGTAACAGGACTTGTATTGTTGTTCTTCATCTTGGAGTCAAACACAACGGTGGTATAATGGCTAACATGCTCGCCTCAAGTGCTATTGATTGTGGGATTGAGTCGTGGTCAGGTCAAACCAAAAACTAAACATGCAAGATTAATCAGTAAGAGCAAAGACTGACTGGCTCGGAATCAGGAAATCATTCTCATCTAATCAAATGTAACTTGTTCTCGCCATAATATAACTGAAATTTTTTTCTTACATTATGACGTATTAGAAATACAATGTATAAACAAAATTAGTAGGAAGTTTATTTTAAAACAACAAATTATTAAAATTTGAGTGTATTTAACAAAATTAGACACAAGTTTATTTATTGAGACAGATTATCAGTATCTGAGTATATTTAACAAAATTAGCAGCAAGGTTATTTTAACATGACAGATTATTACAATCTTAAGTCTATCAGTAGTCTGTTAATCTAAAAACAATTCAATTTCTGCCTAATTCAGATTCCATCTCTACATTAAAGATAATGCATGACAATGCTACTTTATAAAACACAAATAAAGTAAATCGTCTATGATTGCTACAAACCTGTAAATCACGACCAATATCGGAGACAATTTCTACCGATCGTCAATGAAAGCTGATCATTTTCTCAGATTACAATTCTCCTAAATATATATCATTTACAAAGATTCCGACTCCAAAGATCTGATTTTCTGCCACTTAGTGTTAAGACGTTTTCATGACGAGTATAAATTGTACAATAATTGCGTGTTTGTTGAAGCAACAGACAACAAATGAACAAACTAAAATGACATCTCAATACGGTCGGCAACACGGACGTTATTATAAGTGACGGAATTAATCGTAATAACCATACGTTTGTATTACCAGACCAGATTACACAGTGTCAAGCCATACTTTATAGGGTAGGCTTATTGACTGCTAGTAGGAACTTAATAAAAGGGTTATCTTCAGCATAACTCACGAATACTGTGTTTATATAGCCACAAATAAATAGCAAAAAATGTCCGATGCACACAAACAAACAGAAGAAAATCACTTTATGTAAAAAAATAATGTTATGGTTTTATTGCTTTATTTTATAAGTCTGTATCATAGAGATATTATGATCTTTATATTATAGGTCAGTATCATAGAGATATTATGATCTTTATATTATAGGTCAGTATCATAGAGATATTATGATCTTTATTTTATTGCTATAATTTACCGATATTTACATTTTAATTATCAATTCAATGTTGTTTACATTTTTTTTTTTTTATTATCACTGGTTTCTCTTTCTTCAAACAAAAACAATTTACAGACAAAATATTATTAGAATTAAGGTTAGGATTATGGTGTTTAATGCCACTTTCAATAATATAAAATAAAGACAGATATGAGCTAAGGTTTTGCAGCTTAAGACAAAATCAGATATCATTGAGGCCTATATAATGAACTTACCATATAAAAAGCTATCATTTTCCTATATTTTCATAGCAAATATAAATATACCATACATTCTGGACTATTAGCTTATATGGACTATTGATTTAATTGAAAAAATTCCCTAATGATTTTCAAGTAAAAATGAAGTCAGAAAAATATGATATAAGGTAAAAGTTCATTACCTTGGTGATATTATGTCAGATTCTGAACTTGATCTGTCCTTCAACATGGATCCATCAGGTCGTAAGCCAAGGTGAGAGGCCATTGCCAAGGAAACAGGTGGAGACAACATATGATTGTTAAACGGCATAAATGGTAATGGTCCCATAGCATAAGGATGGTGGGCAAAACCATTGAATAAAGCCTTCCTGTCTGCTGCAATAAAAAACAAACAAAAAATAAATATAATGCAACAAAATAAGATCATAGACTGGCCGTGTGCCTTTCTCAGTGAAATGATTGCATGATTATTTGTTGCTTTACATTCAACGGCAAATATTTTGTGTGTATTCTGGACGATTTTTAATAAAAGGATCAGGCTATGACACCACAGTATTTGATATTATAACTAAAATTCAGGCTCAAATTAAAAATATTACCAGAACAATTATTATAGTGGTATGGTTAGGGCTATGAGTGTTTAATACCACTTCCAACAATATTTCAGTTACATCATGGCGGTCTGTTTTAATGATGGAGGAGATCGCAGTAGAGGAGCAAACCAATAACCTAAAAGACGCAAGTCACCAACTAACTGTGTTGAATACTACTTGATACTGGCAGAACCGTAATTGAATTCAACTTTAGGGGAGATAGGCACTGATTGCATATTTAGATATAAATATAGCTACCATACAATGTCTGTCCTCTATAGAGTGGTATGGTATAGTACACTCTTACTTAAAAGTATTATTAAAGATTTGCTATTGTGCTCCCTAGATATACCACCCAGATGACAGTAGACAGTGGCATGCCAATATATTGTGACACACAAATATACTGTGGCTTACAAATATGTGGCACAACAATATAATGTGGCTTACAAATATTTGGAACACCAATATACTGTGGCACACCAATATATGGTGGCTTACAAATATGTGGAACAACAATATAATGTGGCTTACAAATATTTGGAACACCAATATACTGTGGCACACCAATATATGGTGGCTTACAAATATGTGGAACAACAATATAATGTGGCTTACAAATATGTGGCACAATATACTGTGGCACAACAATATACTGTGGCTTACAAATATGTGGCACAACAATATAATGTGGCTTACAAATATGTGGCACTCCAATATACTGTGGCACAATATAATATGGCTTACAAATATGTGGCACAACAATATACTGTGGCTTACAAATATGTGGCACAACAATATACTGTGGCTTACAAATATGTGGCATACCAATATACTGTGGCTTACAAATATGTGGCACAACAATGTACTGTGGCACAATTGTGCTGAAAATCTTTAGCAATCTTGTATGCATAAATATACAAGTCTAACTCTATTGTTCCTTATGTCAGAAAAGGTGTAAGGCTGTAGAGAATAACAGTTTAGTTACCTTTAACCTCAGGAGGTTTAAAATACAGTGAACTCCATCTTTAAATAAAGTTTTTAATCTTTCAAAGAACAAAATATATCCAACACATCATTCAAAGAACCCATATTTTTCACCTTTGTAAATGGATGAATTCAAATAAAATAGTATCTATCTGTTATATATGTATTCCTGAACTTATCAAGATAAATGAGAAACCACTTATATCAGAAAAAAAACATTTGCCTCTAAATTGTCTAAAAACTTAAAAGTACCGAAGCTTTGAATATGAAAATTATAATCTATACATTTTTCATTTATTATTGTTTCGTACAGACTTCAGACAGTTGAAAAAAGTAATTCAAAAAATTGCTAAATATTATTGAATTGGATATTGACATCCAAAGTGAAGCCGTAACAATACAAATTCTATATTACAGTCTTTATCAACAGACAAAAATGATTTTCAAGGAATCAACATAAATGAAAAATAAAATAAAAAAATGGATTAATACAGGAATAGGAATACAAAAAGATGTAAATGACTTTTATGATTACGACTCGAATGTTTGCTGAAACTTATGCCAACGGGAAATAAGTATGTATTGTAGGGTTGCAACGGATATCGTACTGACGTAAAATATAGCTCTGTCATTGTTATTAAGATATTAAAATATCGTAAAATATTGTATTGACTGAAAGAAAACAATACTCTCTAGAAACGGAGGTAAAAATGTCAACATTTGAAAAACCATGATTTTACTTAAATAAATACAAGCTTGAAAACTTGAATAATAAGTACTATTGATTTAAATTTTCAGATTAAATTCTTTGATGAAAAAATTTTATTTTAGACAAATTACTAATCTTTATTTACCATTCATAAGCCATATATAGGGAAAATGTCTCCATTAATATTTAGGTTTCCTCCACCAATAAAACTGGCCGTCACGATATAACAGAAATATCGTTGAAAGTGGCATTAAACACCATCAAACAAACAAACATTAATATTCAATATCAAATACACATTTGTTCTTATCTCTAAAATAAAAATAGGGAAAAAACAGTGCTTTAAATATAAAACCACGTTAAAAGATCCACTCCACTGCATACCCCCACCCACCCCTTCAAACTGTCACTGACACTGACAACTTAATCACATAATGTTGTATGAGTAAAGCTTATCATGAGTGGGATTCAAACTCACAATGTTAGTGGTGATAGGCATTGATTGCACAGGTAGTTGTAAATCCAACTTACTATACGGTCACGAACATGACAGCACTGTATATGGGATTGTTACTTAGTAAATGCAAAAATGAAAATATAAACCAATAATATTTATTTTCTCTCTTGTTCTCTCATCTGAAAATATTATTTTTCATAACTAAATTAATTGAAAACATAACTAAGCACAGTGTAGAGTCGTGTGTTTGTTACAAGATGCTATGAGAAACATTGGTGGGATTGTTGACCATTTCTTTTTATATTCACAGTAGGATATGAGTTTTACTTATCAATAGAGCACTCCTTTGTAATTTCATACTAAACTACAGCATTGTGAGACTTCCTGCATACACAAAAATTTGGGGTAAATTTATAATTTTTATATCATCAATAAAACAGGCAATCTATTAAACCCTAACTATAGTTTGAAAATACATTTGAGGTGATAAGAATCATGTTTAGATTTTAATATAGCTAACCTGGTCATCAAGATCAGTGACAATGCATTTTAAATAAACCCTAGTTTTATCCCCTGATATCAACTCAAGACCTCTTCAGGGAAAATAAATAAATACAATCATATCAATACAAAGGTGTTCCTTGATAAATTTGATCTCTTCCCAATTGTTATTTGAGAAAAAGTCAAAATTCAATACATTCATAATGCAATAATTTCATATGAATTGATCCCCCAATATTTATTTCCCTTTTTATTAAATCTATAAACTTAGTTAGTAAACTATTTATTGATCAAATTGTCATTTTTACGATTGATACAATATAACTATTATCTGTCCGCGACGGGAGAAACTTTATCCCGAATTATGATGAGGATTCAATCACAAAACATGTGTTATGACAAATATAATTCTCTATTACAAAAATTGACAATTAATAAGGCACCAAAAGGAAAAACTTGATATGAAAAAAAAAATCATCATATAAACAACATCACCTTCAGTTAAATGAGCAGACGTCAGCTAAACGAGCAGACAATAGCTAAACATGCAGATGTCAGCGAAACAAGCAAATGTCAGTGAAATGAGTAGACATCAGCTAAATGAGCAGACGTCAGCAAAATGAGCATACATCAGCTAAACAAGTAGACGTCAGCTAAACAAGCAGATGTCAGCTAGACGAGTATATGTCAGCTAAATGAGCATATGTCAGCTAAACGAGTAGACATCAGCTAAACGAGGAGATGTCAACTAAATGAGCATATGTCAGCTAAACGAGCAGGTGTCAGCTAAACAAGTCGATGTCAGCTAAACAAGTAGATGTCAGCTAAATGAGCATATGTCAGCTAAACGAGTAGACATCAGCTAAACGAAGAGACGTCAACAAAATGAGCATTCGTCAGCTAAACGAGCAGGCATCAGCTAAACGAGTTGATGTCAGCTAAATGAGCAGATGTCAGCTAAACCAGTAGATGTCAGTTAAACGAGCAGACATTATTTAAACAAACAGTCACTTGACGAAACTTCTGTAAGTAATACATTTTTGAACTCTTTTGGGGGAAAAAAGCACACAACACAATATACATGAAATAATGAACTGTCAAATTAAGTCCAATACAATTTCTAACTAAATTGGACACAAATGATATTGTCGATTTAAAAGCCTGATGAAATCAATTCTTCACGGATTGCTAATCAAATTAATTGCTTTAATTGTTACGATTGCAGAACATAAATCTCGATCCCTCTTTTGTATTGAATAATAGATGGTGTATGCCCTTTACAATGCCTCTCTAGGATGCCGAATCTAGCTTTGGTAATTTTCCCCCTATCTTTTTTAGAATGACAAGCCTGATCCCCTAGAATTATCTATTATTTCTGTGTTTTATTGATATGGTCCAAGTGAAATAGCTGTGCTATAGAAACCAATTTATTTTCTCTTTTCAAAAATGACATGTAGAAAAAAAAATAGAAATTCATTAAATAAGTGGATTTCAATATATTTCTATTTCTTCATTCTCATTTCTGCAACATGTGATAAGTGTTATTTTTACGGTTTCACGCTGCTATGTCCCTAGTAACCGTGGTAAACCAGTGCAAAAACTTTTAATTAAGATGCATGAAATGAAATGAACATTTAGATAATTTTGACATGTCATGTAAAACTTAAAGATATACTTAAGTCATCGAAACTTTTTGAAGATGTTTTCTAATTAAATATTAAATGCAAATTTAATTGAAATGTGAAAAATTATTTTCATTTGACTTCAAGACAACATTTTTTTATTTTTTT
Source organism: Gigantidas platifrons (assembly GCA_002080005.1). Taxonomy (NCBI): domain Eukaryota; kingdom Metazoa; phylum Mollusca; class Bivalvia; order Mytilida; family Modiolidae; genus Gigantidas; species Gigantidas platifrons. The sequence continues at coordinate 551,676 of MJUT01019669.1, read as the reverse complement.
GCTTTGAACATTTTCTGTAGGCATTAGTATTGTGCTTAAAAACAGCATCCTTTAAACCTCTGGGTGACTGGACATGAACAATTGTAAAGTATCAGAGATGTACAAGCCAAGCTGCCTTATATTATTAAAAACTTTCATGAAAAATTCTAGTTTTCGAACTCAACTAAACTATGCTTGATATAGCTGTATATAGAATTGATTTGGGTTTCACTTTGTTGAGGAACTATTGTCCAACAAGAACATTTTCAGCTTTTTTTACATTTCAATTGGCATAACTCTTTAAATTCTTTACGAAAAATTATGATTTTCGATCTTGAGTGAGATACTATCCATACATAGTGTGTGCATCCATTTAGTTTGAGCCTGTTTAGGAACTAACTTGCTTAGTGGGCTAACAAGAAAATTTTCAAACATTTTTGTATTTTCAAGGGGCATAACTCTTATAATTCTTGATTTAAATTTATGTTTTTCATAATTCACTGAGATATTCTTCAAAGACAGCTAGTGTTGTACATAATATAGATTAAATCTGTCTCAGGGAAGAACAATGTTTGAGTACTAACAAGATTTGATATGCATTACTCCAACCAGATCACAGGACTTCCCAGAACTCACAGCACCATAAGTAGAGCAAAACTTAGTTGTAACTCAGGTAAGAAGTGTTTTAGAAAACATATTGCTATTTTTGTAAAGAATAAAGACAAGCAATAAGAAATTTTTTTTGGGAAATTTCTATAAAATGATCCAACTTCAATCCTACTGTAATTATGTTTTTGTATAATTTAATTTAATGACTTGGGATTTGACATAAAATAATATCTCTTATTTCAGGTCATATACCCATTTTTACTATTGTCAAAAAAATACAGAAATTTTAGTTAAATTAGTAATTCTCCAATATCAAAGTTATTAATCTTGTATTGATATAAGATTGTGATGTTGCATTGCATCTCATGAATTAATTATTTCAAAGACACAGATCAGGTTTTCAATCGAATAACTGCAATAATCTTTATTATTGCTGCGTAGTTAATTACATTATTTTTCCTGCAGTTTTCATAAAGTTTTCAGATCCAGAAATTACACAACTGGGTTGACATTTCCTGTTTGATCCAATCATACTTAATACATTATTTTCTAATCTATCTCAAATCCACAGTTGCTTAAGGATAACATATAGGCCAAAACAATTATATTAACAAACAGGTATAAGGAAATTTAACATTCAGCAACAATTTCTTATGGTTTTCTACGATTGATTGATTTTGATTTGATTTATTGTGTTTAATGCCACATTCAGCAATATTTCGGCTATATCATGGCGACCAGTTTTAGTGGTGGAAGAAGCCGGAGTGTCCGGAGAGAACCATCGACAATGGGCAAGCAACTGGTAAACTTTATCACTTGTGGCTGCGAGTCGAGTGCACCCTTTTTTATAATTTACAAAGCCGGGTGCGAACACACACCGTATTGTTGATAGGCATGTATGAGTTGTTAGGTAATCCAACTACCTAATTCATTGAACCACCTGGGCCTTTATTCTAACACGAAGGATTTTCGAACTGTACTTACAGACAAACATATAATACATAAATAATCTATTACACTTTCCTGTATTTAAAACCTACCATCGAATGCACTGTGCTTTGTTTAAAACATTGCTTTATTTAAAACCTACCATTAAATTTACTGTGCTATATTTAAAATCTTGCTTTATTTAAAACCTATCATTAAATTCAAAATGCTAAATATTTAAAACCTTGCTTTATTTAAAATCTACCATTAAATTCACACTGCTTTATTTAAAACATTGCTTTATTTAAAACCTACCAATAAATTTACTGTGCTTTATTTAAAACATTGCATTATTTAAAACCTACCATTAAATTTACTGTGCTTGATTTAAAACATTGCTTTATTTAAAACCTACCATTAAATTCATTGTGCTTTATTTAAAACCTACCATTCAATTTAGTGTGCTGTATTTAAAACATTACTTTATCTCCAGAATCAGAGTTTGTATATTAACTACCATCCATAGTTTTAATAATCAAAATCTAAAATTTGGTATCGTGAGTGGAGAAAACTCATAACCCATTACAAACAATGTGAGAATCTTTACTTCTATATATCTTAATCTACCCTTATCCTATAACCAAAACTATAAACGGAAGCGGTTTTTTTTGTGTTTAAGATGAACATTTTTTTACGCTATACATGTTGTTTAGGTAGACAACACCATTACATTATTTATCATGTTCATATTAAGTGCATTAAATAAACTGAGGGATAACATTTTGAAGTATGTATCATTTGGCAATAATCAAATGCTTAGTAATTACTTAAGTATTGCATATCTTAAGACTTAAATTCAATATAAATAATTTCAAACCCAATTTATGTTTGAAGTTTTTACATACTTTCCTCTCGTAAAATTACATTTATTTAATTCACTCAATTATGATTTATGCCAAGTGGGCCATTGAATAAATTCTACAAATTAATAGAGTTTTAGTTGTATGTGTATGTTTTCTTAAGAAGATAGAATGGTAAACGAAACATCAACAGGAACTAATATTTCAACCTTTGAGGTGCATTTCAATAATATTTCTGACATGGCATAGCGATGGTGCAGAAGATTACAGGTGCATTACGTTTCCAAAGAAATAAATTGTCAATCATCCATAAGAACGATTAATTTTGACAGGCCGACAACTCATTTAATTGAAGAAATCGGGCCAAATAAACTACTAAAAAGTTTGAGTTACTTAGTACAAGGCTTGTAAACTCTGATATGTGATCTTACAGACATTGATGTTATAATATAGGATCAAGTTGTTACAATTTAGCATCAAGTTTACAGAGATGGTATTTCAATTCTCTAATTAAAGAGAATGGATATAAATATGTGTGTACATCAATGGTTTATTGAGGTATATAAAGATATACCACAAGCTTAGCAATGTTCAACAATGTCATAATAAGTCACAGTTGTTTGCCTTTCTTTATTCTATATCATTATTTCATTATATCAGGTATGTCATGAAAAACTTAAATATTTGAATTGACCTTCAATTTGAGCTTCCCCCTCAAGAAAGGCCACCCCTCTTATAAGGCCACTTTTCTGATGCAATAGGGGTGGCCTTATAAGGGGGGACTACTGTATATATGTACATAAATTCTGTACTTAGTGAGTGATTGTTGTTTCAGGACAAATGAGCAATTTTTTAGCTATATGATGGCGAGAGCAAGTTAACTTTGATGAGATGACGATGATGTCCACATTGTACTAAACAAACACATACATGTACTTAGTTTGATTTGATATATAGGCCACTGAATCAACAGTTGTGAAGAACTGACTGTTTGTTTTTTCTATTTGTGTTATTGAGTTAAAGGTGAGCGGGAGGAGTGGTGTTTTTTGTTGTGGTGGTCAAGATTATTGACCATCATTTTTCAGCCATTTTTGTTATCAATTTCAAAAATAAATAAAATAAATCTAATATAAGTAGAAAGAAAAAGACAAAAATTCAGCCCTTTTTCTATCCGTATATGCTAACAAAATATGGGCATTTATCTCTTTTAAAAGGTTTATAAGTTATGTAATTTTGAATAAATAATACAATTACATGTATTTAAATAGTGAACCCATTTAGGTAAATTATAATTATTAATCCCTATCTCCTAAAAAAACACAGTTATTTCCCTTTTATAAAGATTGATAATGGGAGATAATCCATTAATATTTGATGCATTATTGAACTTCACATATTTAAAATATTTCCTGGAATCAAAACATTTCAAAATTCAAGATCTGCTCTACTTTTAGAGCTGAAATTTGTTTTTTCTCTATATAAAACATCTGCTCTTCAAACAATAGATTTAATATGTTTTTTTCAGTCAAATTAAAATTAAGTATTATTGAATAACTGTTAATAACACATAAATTATTGTTTTTTATAAACAATATCAACATTAAATTCAATATAGAATCAAAATTTCTATCAATTTTTTTGTGTGTATTAAATTACGGCCTAAAATGAAAAATGGATTTAATATGTAATCATAATTTGTCATTTGTTTTCTTGTTATCGACTTTTTTACCAAATAACAGTGTCGTAATTTTACTGTATAATTCCCATTTCCTCTGCGAGAGGAAATGAAAATTTGGAGGTTTTGATTGTAATATAATTCAGTAAAGGGTCTTGACAGTTGAAATTAGGAGTAATGTTTCTAAATAACATATTTATTGTAAATCTCTCTGGATGAACATCCGCTGATATTCAAATAATCTAATATAATAAAATGTCAGAATCCCCTAACGTCAATTTTCCACAAATCATTTCCCATAAATGTAAAATTTATGCACTCAATTTCATCAGTTGCAAAAATCATTAAATCTATGGAGAAGTTTTGTATGTTTGTTTCCGCTGGAAATGACTGTTTAATCTTTGTATTTAGATTAAAATGTTGTTATTTCATAATTGATTACAATACAACAACCCAACACAATTGGCGGCTCAGCACAAACAAATGGTTTGAATAAATCACTTACTAAATGACTATATAACTATTTTAGCTAAGGGACATAACTCTAATTATCTGACGTAAAATACAAATTTGACATTTAAGGTAAGTAAATTTATAATAACATAAATCTATCGACACTAGACTGGTACAGTAATTACCAGTACATGTAAACAGACACCAGATCATATACATTCAATAAGATCATAGTCAATTTTCAAATAAAATTAGGGGGCCCGGGTGGCTCAATGAGTTAGGTCGTTGGATCTAACAGCTCATACAAGTCCATCACCAATACCACGTGGGTTCGTGCATGGTTTTGTAAAATACAAAAAAGGGTGCACTCGACTCACAGCCGCAAGTGATAAAGTTTACCAGTTGCTTGCCCATTGGTCGGTGATTCTCTCCGGATACTCCGGCTTCCTCCGCCACTAAAACTGGTCGCCATGATATAGCTGAAATATTGTTGAAAGTGGCATTAAACACAAAAAATCAAAATCAAATCAAATGAAATTAAAATCACACCAACTGAAATGGGGCAATGCTGGGAAGAAATGGAGGTATAAAGGTTGGGAAGAAACTGATATTAAAAGTTTGGGAAGAAACTGAGATTAAACGGTTGGGAAGAAAACGAGGTAATTAGTTGATAATGGAATAACACAAATTATGTCTGAACATTGAAATATTCAGGATGAAATTTGTACCCAAGACAACACACTTGACCTTAAAGGTAATCTCTACTAACACAGTTACCTATAAAGGTAATCTCTACTAACACAGTTACCTATTAAAGGTAATCTCTACTAACACAGTTACCTATTAAAGGTAATCTCTACTAACACAGTTACCTATTAAAGGTAATCTCTACTAACACAGTTACCTATTAAAGGTAATCTCTACTAACACAGTGACCTATTAAAGGTAATCTCTACGAACAGTTACCTACATGTATTAAAGGTAATCTCTACTAATACAGTTACTTAATAAAGGTAATCTCTACTAACACAGTTACCTAAAGGTAATCTCTACTAACACAGTTACCTAAAGGTAATCTCTACTAACAGTTATCTAAAGGAAATCTCTACTAACACAGTTACCTAAAGGAAATCTCTACTAACACAGTTACCTAAAGGTAATCTCTACTAACACAGTTACCTAAGGGTAATCTCTACTAACACAGTTACCTAAAGGTAATATCTACTTACACAATTACCTAAAGGTAATCTCTACTAACACAATTACCTAAAGGTAATCTCTACTAAAACAGTTACCTAAAGGAAATCTCTACTAACACAGTTACCTAAAGGTAATCTCTACTAACACAGTTACCTAAAGGTAATCTCTACTAACACAGTTACCTAAAGGTAATCTCTACTAACACAGTTACCTAAAAGTAATCTCTACTTACACAGTTACCTATTAAAGGGTAATCTCTACTAACACAGTTACCTATTAAAGGGTAATATTTTTCAAAAAGGTTTTTATATTGTTTATTGTAAGTTGTGATCAACACCCCTCCCACAACCACCCCCACCCATCCCACCCCAATAAAAAATGACAATCTACCATTATATATATATAAAATAGACATTAATTAATGAAAGCTCAATCTAAACTACATTGGAAATATCTAGAAATGACAAATGAATAAAGGAGAGATTTCAAGTAAAAACAAAAAAAGAACAATTATTTGATTGGAATCAGATAATTAGCAATTTCCTTAATGGATTTTAGATTAATGTAAAAGTGTTCAAATCTTGTGGTATTTCAATCAAACTTTATGGTTTTCCCAAATCTTCAGATTCACAATTAAATCAAAGAAACACACTGAAATTGTCTCTGTTTACAATCAGTTAATTAAAGAAACAACACCACAATTGCATGCAGTAATGAATTACATTGCAGGAACATCATCTATTAATGAATGACAATACAAAAATTCATTTCCAAGTCAGCTCATTGTTAATTCAATTAACAAAATGTACATTTCAATTTATCAAAAAGATGTTTATCCAAAAGATGTTTGTTGAACAGATGTTTATCAAAAAGATGTTTATTGAAAAAAAATGTTTATCAAAAGAACAAATCTTTAATAGTTGATATGTTAATAATCTGTGAGATTTTAATTATAAATTTGCTAAACAGGTAGTCGAAAAAATGTTTTTAGTAAAAACAAGAATTCTGAAAATTGTTGATTTCAAGATTTTATTGGTACACTCAGACACAAACATGTGCTACATGAGGTCATACATCAACATATATACAAATATAAATAACAGAATGAGTAAGTAGACAGGCAAAAGAGCATTTAATACGAACATTGAAATTAGAATAACTTAACAGCTATATTACTTAACAGTTTTACATTGCACAGTGACAACATGCCATCCATTTTGTTTATATTAGGAGTTAGATGATAATACTTTGGTATATATTTTTGTCTTAATTCAAAAACAGTTTCATTTTTGCAGAGGAAGAGGTAGTGGTATTCATCACCAACTCTGTCTCTACACAAATGACTAATTCTGTCCTCTCTAGAAATGTTCTGCCACCTTCCCGTTTCTATCGGCATCTTACAATTAGATGTCCTTAATTTTGATATCTGCTTTCTTCCAAACTCAGATAATCTAGACAAATAGTTTTCATAACAAAATTATGTTTTGACTGTCACATAGAATTGACCTCTAGACGAGTTTTCAAAATCGGAAAACCATACCTGAATAAATTGATCTCGAAGACGCTCAAATAATAAGAGCTTCAGGTTACAAAATTTAACATGAATTTGGTTTGTCAATATATATCTGAGACCTGTTCTGTCAAAGACAGATCTTATATGAGCAATCCATCTGAAATCATAACCATCATTCGTTTGTAGATTAAACATTAATTAATAAAGAATATCACTAAGCTTGTTCTCATTCTGTATAAGCTTACACCGGAAGGAAATCATTCTTAGCTGCACTTTTATATTCAAAGGGACATATATTGCGAAAAATCAAACAAAAAACAGAAAATAGCAATACTAAAATATTCAACATGTCACCTTCTCCAAAGCTAAATAAAAATTAGCAGTTTTACCATCCAATATTGTCAATTTTCTATCATAAAACAATTTGCAGGTTTTTTTGGTTTTTTTTCTTAAATACATGTAGTCATAAATACACAATTAAGAAGGTAAATTAGTTTATATATATATCTTAATTTGTGTATTGCACTGATGAAACCACATGCTACAGAGAATGTAAAATAATTATGACAAATAAAATCTAATGTTTATGGGTCTAATCTTAGTTCAGTTCCTGAATAAACACTGCAAGATGTTTCCTAAATCAAATAAAAATCTTGAAAAATATAGAATTCCTTTTATCAATTATTTTATTACATCTTTTTCAAAGATGACTGCAAATAAAACATGATATTAGTACAGTATGTAGTTCGGAACACATCTGTTTTGCAGTGGTATCATTTACCTATCAAAATAATGTTGCCCTTTGTTAGTTTTTCAAACACAAATCTTCACCATAACATCTTTGACATACAAGCCAGAGGATGCAATTGATAGAATTTTCTTATTAAAGACCTAAAATATATGCAATGTTGTTTAAAAAAAAACAGAACTGAAGAATTTGTTTACAAGCCATGGCCAGTATTTGGTCCATTGCAGCTAATATACTATAATTATCCAGGGACAAAATTTAGTATTTTTTATGCTGTTGCCAGCTTGACTCCCTAAAATAACAATTTCTTTTAGCTCAGCAACTGACTTTGCACATGAAATATAAAAATTCCCAGTAGCCATCTAGTGTAATATCTGAACATTTTCAGAAGCCCAGTCCAAATTCTAGTGATCTTTGACTACTGGGTTCATGCTAACTTTTATCCCTGATATTGCAATGCTAGAGTTTGGTTCGTTGATTTCGATGAGATGATGTTTGGTTTGCACTACATCAACATGCTCAGTTGGTTTTTTTTATAGAGCTAGCTCACTCAAACTTCATGTCGCTAAACCCTGGCACATGATCAAGATTACGAGCCAAACTGTCTTCGCTCTTTCTCCTGTTTCGCTTTTACACCATCGAAATGTTTTTTTGCCTGGACAACAGTCTACCATTGACCACTTGTAACGAACATGTCTGGGACTATTGGATGATTTTTTTTTAAGAAAAGTTCACCACCAGATCATGTCAGCTAATTTGTATTCAATAAGTTGTTTCAGAGAAAAAAAAGAAAAAAAGATTAAAATATGAAAAGCAAATGACAAACAGATTCAAATTGATTACAAAACCTGACATATTCTTTGTCCAGGTGAGTTACCCGGTACAAACAAAAACAAAGCACGGCAGGTTGTGGCTGTTAGGTAGTCAAATAGAAAATAAGCTAGTTTATATTCTATCTTACAGACAGGGGCGTATCTACGGAAAATAGCGCCTATGGAAAGCACTAAAATTGCATTTTACATTTGTTATTTATTAATAATTTCTCCAGGTATTCATGTCTATGTGTATTACATAGTTTTTGCAAAATTACTTCAAGAAAATTATTTAAAAAATCTTTTTTAGGACGTTCCCATATGGGAACATTAGGCACTAAAACCTCTCATTGGCGCCCCCTTCAAGTGGCGCCCATGGGGACATGCCCTACTTGCCATACCCTAGATACGCCACTGCTTACAGAATTATCCATGCTACAGCAGTTCTCATCTTATAATCGTCAGAATTAAGTAAACTTCTTCTTGTTAATAAAAACTCCTGATTCTAGTCAAACAACATGGATGTTTCCCGTTTGGTTCGTTAATGTTATTGATTTTATAAGTCTTCAGTTGTCCATTCATGTTCAATTAAGATACTTACAAAAGAATGATTTTGTGGAAAAAAATAACCTTACATTAACATGGTTGTTGAAAAGTCATAATTATAGGTTTTTTTCTCTGATTGAAATGCATCGTTTGACTTCTCGTATGTGACTAAACTTGTTGATAAGGACTAAATAACCCTGAGGTAATCTTAACAAACTTCTAATTACATCTTAAGATAAAAATCAAACGTACTTCGTTAGTTAATGATATTTTTCATTCAGATAATTTTTAATGTGCCTGTCTGTTTCTTCTCTATTTCTATATTGATTAAAGAGGTTTTTCACAGTAAAATTAGTAGATATAATTGAAAGCATAAACAAAATATAGCTTGAATACAATCTTCAATCAACAAATGGTGCAGTAATTAACAATAAATGATACTTATGTAGAATGAATTAATGAAGTTCAAATTCAGTTTGGGAATATATATTATTTTAATCAAAGATTATTTTAGCTGATACTAATAATTTAACTTTTTTTTCTGTAATAATTTTAGATGCTCAAGTAAACTAGTTTAATACCTTTTCAAGGATTACATAAGATAACTGTAATGCTATAATTTATATAAAACAGGTGCAAAAATCAATTGATTTTTTTTCACTCGTTTGTTTTTCAAATTAAATCAAAAAAGGAAAATAATCCATGTAAACAAAGAGAAATAACTCATAGTTCAGTTTTTTTTTCAAGTCAACTGGAGCAAGCATTTATACAAAATAATCAAATTGTGTTAAAACTCAATTTTGTTCAAATCAAATCAGAAAGGGGAGGTCATTCATGCACACAAGGGAAATAACTCATAGTTCAGCTTTAGAGGTCAACTGGTGCAAGCACTTATACAAAATAATCAAGTTGTGTTAATCGCTTACACAGCCTGGTTTATCAATTTGGAACCATGATTATTTATACAAAATGCAAAAATTACCAACAAATCATGCATAAATGGTTGTAACACAATCTATCATAGTTATTCTGAATTAACACAACTTATCTTATCTAACAATTACTTACAAATTACACCAGCAAATTAAAGCCAAATTTATATTTGATTTGATAAATCACTGATAAATGAATGATAATTAGTTGTAGAAACTCTAAAAGTCTTGAGATATATAAGAAAAGTATATGATATTGTTTATAGAAAATCAGAGAAAAAGACAAAAAAATTAGAGCATATGAAATTTTTTTTTAGAGAACATTATTATAGCATACCAGGCCTTTCAATAAGTGCCGGTATCAGGTACTTTTACTCATCTAAAATGGTCTTTGGTACCTCCTGATTTTAAAGAGTGTTGTATAAGATATTCATGAAAATTGGTCAAATTATAATAAAAAGTACCTCCTGTAAATAGTGAAGTACTGGTAGACTTGAAAAATATTGAAAGCCATGCATACATGTACTTCAAAACTCATTTCAAATGCCATTACATTTTCTTCAAAATTTCTTTGAAAATTTTATTATTTTTCACCCAAACTAGCAATTTCAAAGCCCTATTAACCAACCAAAATTCAGCACTGTGGAAAATAAATGTCTGTCTAAATTCAACATGAAAAATCATAGACATTGCACTGTCCATTTGACAGAAAAACATATGCATGCAGAAAAATATAATCAATTTTGGGTATTATAAAATTTAAAACTACAAATCAGGACATCAAGAGGAGAGGGTTGTGATCCCATTAAACAGTTTAACTCTGCCACATTTTTGTGTCTGTTCCAAGCCAGGCCCATGATTGCCAATGTCATATGTCATGGACTTTTTTGATTGTTTGTTTTGTTGATATTTGTGGAATTGCTGGTCATCACTATTCAAAACTTTCTTTTAAAAAAAAAGGACATTTCTACTCATATTTAACAATGCCTATCTTTTATGCTGGCAGTAATGAAAAAATCAAATCACTGAATTTTGATTTAAAAAATATCCTGAATCGTAAATAAAAATATTAAAAATCAAATTAGTTGCCTTCTTAATGTAATGACTTTAATATTGAAACACCACAAATTCATCATGATCAATTTATTATCAGTCTGTTAATTTTTATTGTTTCATTGAAATGATTTCTTAAGATCTAAGAATAGACAAAGAAACTAAGGTCACTCCTGTTAATAGAGCTGTCATTCCAAGTTTCAATCAAATCACTGCAATAGATTTACCATTCAATTATTTCTCCCATGATAAACTACACACCAGTCATATAAACAGTCTTCATTTAATCTATTTCCAATGTTGCAGAAAAAATTTATTACAGCTGTTGTGATAAGTGTCCCCATTTTATTGTGTTTCTGTTAGGCCAGGCCACATATATTGTTTTGTCCCCATTTTATTGTGTTTCT
>MJUT01019669.1:504859-539750 GCA_002080005.1 Gigantidas platifrons | reverse complement strand
GTGTTTCTGTTAGGCCAGGCCACATATATTGTTTTGTCCCCATTTTATTGTGTTTCTGTTAGGCCAGGCCACATATATTGTTTTGTCCCCATTTTGTTGTGTTTCTGTTAGGCCACCCCACATATATTGTTTTGTCCCCATTTTATTGTGTTTCTGTTAGGCCAGGCCACATATATTGTTTTGTCCCCATTTTATTGTGTTTCTGTTAGGCCAGGCCACATATATTGTTTTGTCCCCATTTTATTGTGTTTCTCATAAGGCCAGGCCATACATATATTATTTTGTCGTCATTTTCTTGTGTTTCTCCATATTTTGTTTTGTTCACATTTTAATGTGTTTCTCATTAGGCCAAGCCATATATATTGATTAATACTCCACCCCATCCCCAACCAATCCAGAGTAATGCCAATAGCAGTTTGACTATACATGAATGTATATATTTTTTCAGTAGTACAGAGGACAAACTGTTGAATGAATTTATAATATGTTTCTCATATTAAAAGCATCTTGTAACAAACACACAACTCTACACTGTACTTAGTTATGTTTTGAATTAATTTAGTTATGAAAAAAAATATTTTCAGATGAGAGAAACAAGAGAGAAAATAAATATTATTGGTTTAGATTTTCATTTTTGCGTTTACTAATTAACAATGTCATGGTCGTGACCGTATAGTAAGTTGGATTTACAACTACCTGTGCAATCAATGCCTATCACCATTAACATTGTGAGTTTGATTTCCACTCATGATGAGCTATACTCGATACAACATTATGTGATTAAGTTGTCTGTGTCAGTGACTTGCGGCATGTCAGTGGTACTCCGTTTTCCTCCACCAATAAAACTGACCACCACTGCAATATTGTTGAAAGTGGCCGTACCACCCACAATTCCATATTTTATATCAATTTTAAAAGAAGATTAACCTCAGATTAGGAAAAAAGATGCTGAAGTAGGAAAAATGAAGAAAACCATAATATTTTATAATAGTACAATGTCTTGTAAGTACATGTTTAGCAGGTGTCTACATCATAATAACATCTAACACTCTGCATTCTTTTGATTCTAAATGTCATTCTATCATTTTACCATATGTAGTAAGAAAGATATTAAATTTCTGTCAATTTGAACAACAAAACCTAATTGAAAATAAACAAATGTTATATGTATAACTCATGCTGAGTAGAGACACAGGCCAAACCATTTAAATTATTGTTTTGTTATGTGTAAAGACACAGGCCAAACCATTTAAATTATTGTTTTGTTATGTGTAGATGTTACAAAGACTGAAGAACGCTATAAGCCTGGGTGCCCCTATAAAAGGGAAAGATTCATAAATATTAAAGTATATTTCAAAGCTTGCACATCTGATCAATAACAATAACACTCTCAACCAGTCTTCGTGCAAACCCACTTGCCCGAAGCCTGTGACAAGTAAAACTGGATTTAAACTAGAGGCTCAGGTGAGCCTGTATCGCTCACCTGATATAAATAAGTCCTCTTAAGAATGTCTGCATGCCTAATACATCTAAGTTACTATTCAAATCCCATAGGGTTCTATGTTAAAACTATGTCTGCTCATGGCAGCCATCTTGGATGAAGGTTGTGGTCACCGGACACAATTTTGAAAGTATATACTACCCAAGGAACATCCATGCCATGTTTGCTTTAAATTGGCTGACTTGTTTCAGGGGAGAAGACTTTTAAAAAATTTTCCCATTGGGTCCTATGTTAAAACTATGGACCGAGATTGGGGTCACTGAACACAATTTTGGAAGTTGACCACCGAAGGACCATCGATGACATGTTTGCTATATTGGTTTACTGGTTTCAGAGGAGAAGATTTTAAAACATTTTTTCCCATAGGGTCCTATGTTAAAACTATGTCCGCTGATGGAGGCCATCTTGGATGGAGGTCTGGGTCACTGGATATAATTTTGAAAGTTGACCATTTAAGGACCATTCATGCCATGTTTGCTTTAAATTGGCTTACTGGTTTCAGAGGGAACAAAATTTAAACATTTTCCCCATAGGGTCCTATGTTAAAACTATGTTCGCTGATGGTGGCCATCTTGGATGGAGGTCGGGGGCACATGACATTCTTTTGAAAGTTGACCACCTAAGGACCATTCATGCCATGTTTGCTTTAAACTGACTTACTGGTTTCAGAGGAAAAACTTTTTAAACATTTTTCCCACAGGGTCCTATGTTAAAACTAAGTCGAGTCATGGCGGCCATCTTGGATATGCGATCAGCACAAAAATAACAAATTTAGTAGAGGACCATCCAGTCACCATTTCTATAATGTTACAATTCCATCGGCTGAGTAGTTTCTGACAAGAAGATTTTCAAAGTTTCAACCAATCAGAACACATTATTGGCCCTGGTGGCCATGTTGGTTTTCCGAACTACACCAAAATAACAAATTTGGTAGAGGACCTCCCAATGAACATTTTTGCCAAGTTTGGTCCAAATCTTTTCAGTAGTTTCAAAGAAGAAGATGAAAGTATGAAAAGTTTACAGACGTGGACAATGACGACGACGACGACGGACGCAAAGTGATGACAAAAGCTCACATGACTCTTTGGGTCAGGTGAGCTAAAAAGTGATAATTATGAAAGATTTTGATTGAATAAATATAGAAAATTTTTCTAAATTTGGTTTTTGGGCAAGTAGGTGAATAAAATTAAGGCAAAAACTGTCAACAATTTATTACAAACAAATTACAGCAGTGATACATTTGTCCAATCCATGCAAAAAGAGAAAAATGCTGTTATTTCTGTAATATTTTAATGCACAATTATATGCTTTAATAAAAGCCCTGAAACTAAAATTGAATTCCACTTCATCTTTCAGTTGGCCTTATATTTACAAAGCCCAAATCATATTGTAATATTTTCCTAATTAAATATACATTAGAAGAAGAAATAAATCTGTTTGACAGAATATAATCATAGCCATTTGTGTTATTTCAAATGAAAATACACTTTCAATTAAAACTATAAAGGGAAGATTTGACTTGTTTTGTTTACACGAATGACAAGGTGCCAATAATTCATGGGTGCGTTCTATTACAAAATGATTCAGTGTTAATGAGTTGTTATGTGTGTGCTTGGGGTTATTTAGATTAGAATACTATAAATTTACATTTACTGTCAAAATTGTTTGATTTTGTTCATATGGTTAATTGGGAGAAACAATACATAGGGTTTGAGATTTGAAACAAATTGTACATTATTAACAATTATTTGACCTGTCAAACATTAAGTATTCTCCTAATGATGTTAATACAGAACATCCTCGTTATACTTCTGACTTCTGAACCACGCTGCCTTTTGGACCAAGTTGTATTTTGCTGCCTTTTGGGCTGGGGGGTAGGGCTATGGTGTTTAATGCCACTTTCAATGATATTTCGGTTATTGGACCAAGCTGTATTTTAAAGGCAATAAGCAAGGGTTGCAAGGGGAGAAATTTACATATAAACTACAGTATCTGATTTTAGACAATTTTGACTTAGAAATTTGATGGTGATAAGTGATGGTGGCAGATTAAAGATTAAAGAAGGGCATTATAACAAGGGTATACTGTACATATTCATTCTATAGACATGTTTGAAAATTTATCATAATTTCTGTAATTTCAATTTGATAAAAAAAAAAAATTACAATGTTATCAAAGGCAAATCTGTTTGTAAAAGTTTAACATTTATCTCATGGAATAGATGTACTGTATCAGAATAGATATACAAATTGTATATATATCGGATGTGTGGCAGAGTGGTCTAGGGCGACAGACATAAGGCTAAGCGATTGGTGCTGCAGTGTATCAATGGTGTGAGTTCTCCCGAGGGAAGAACAAAAATTTGACAGCTCAAAAATCTAATTCTAACACTGTTTGGTTTAATTTTCAGACGTATATATATATATTTATCAAAATATATTTATAAATATATATATATATATTTTTTTTTTTTTCCAATTATAAAGGTCACACAAAGGGCATACACTTTCATACAATGATTAGAGAGACTAAGTATAGATTAAAACATCAAAATACCTAAACATTACCTTATTAATTTTCTATAATGTGACATTTTATTTATTTACATTTTTGTATTTCAAGGATCTCATTAAGTTGTTGTTAATTTCAGGTATGGCTACTGGACCAGGGCTATAAAAAGATTTCCCTTATTCGATCTCTTAAAATGTTTATATTCGGATACCAAGATCTTGTCGAAATATATTCTGTCTCTGCAGAGACAATAGTCAACGATGGATTTTCATAAAGTGAAAATGTATAAAGATAAGGAAGTCAACAAAAATGTCAAAAATATTTTTTGTCAATGTGTGATGTAAGAGTGTTTTTGACATTTACTTTCGTAGTTAAAATACTTCAGGTGACTCGTGGTTGTTGATGGAAATGGTTCACGATAGATGTTCCACCCTCCTCACTGAATTAAGTACTGCGTTGACTACTAATAATAAGTACTACTATTTTACCTATTTTGTTCCAGTATTGTTATACATACTGTTATAGTGACAACCGGAACTTTTGAACCGTAATGAAAGTGGGAGGTTTGGCACCTTAAAATCTGATTCAACCCACCATTTCTTTGGAAATGCCTGTACCAAGTCAGGGTCATTACGATTTTCAGTTTTCCGGTTGTTGACTGATTTTGTCTTCCTATATACTTATGAGTTTTGATTTTCTCTTTGGAAGATTGTTCGGAGTTCGGTAATTTTGTTATTATCCTTAATTAAGGGTAGCAAATACTTTGCACTGCATTGAAAATGACATCAACCAACAATTGAAGAATTGATAATGCAGTTGTATCTCATTCTAGAGATGTATGAGAGTCAAACACGAATAGACCAATCATTCCTGCTCTAGTGGATTTAAAATCAAATAGACCAAGCAGTTCTGTTGCTAGTGGATTTAAAATCAAATACATCAAGCAGTCCTGTTGCTAGTGGATTCAAAATCAAATAGACCGAGCAGTCCTGTTGCTAGTGGATTCAAAATCAAATAGACCAAGCAGTCCTGTTGCTAGTGGATTTAAAATCAAATAGACCAAGCAGTCCTGCTGCTAGTGGATTCAAAATCAAATAGACCAAGCAGTCCTGTTGCTAGTGGATTTAAAATCAAATAGACCAAGCAGTCCTGTTGCTAGTGGATTTAAAATCAAATAGACCAAGCAGTCCTGCTGCTAGTGGATTTAAAATCAAATAGACCAATCATTCCTGTTCTAGTGGATTTAAAATCAAATAGACCAAGCAGTCCTGCTGTTAGTGGATTTAAATTCAAATAGACCAAGCAGTCCTGTTTTTATGGAAGTAAATATTGAATAGAAGCAGCCATTCGCAGAGTTCACGAATATCGTCGGTCCTGTCGGTCCCGACCGCTAAAATTTCTAAAGGTCTGGTATTTCAGCGTCTTGAGCCGGTCCGATTGTCCGACTGTTCGTCTCGCGAAAAAGTCCATTGTGGTGCGTTGGGAAATAGTTGGCAATTGGTTAGATCATAATTGAACTGGTTCCCGATCTTTCGCTGCCATGTTTTTTTATCACCGTAACTTCCTAGCAGATACCAGTTCAATTAATGGCAGCGTGGCCGATTCGATTCTCGACTGGTGCAATGCCAGGGAAACGGCCGCACGCTCCCGATTTAAATGGAGAGGACACAAAAAGAAAGAATGATAGGCAATTATATGAAAAAGAAAAGTGCCCGGAACGGAAATTTCAAAACAAATGGCAAGAAAACAGGGAATTGTCCAGAACCAGAATGACAGTAATGAGGAAGATGATATTGAATTTGGATTTAAACAAACAGAGACAGAAAACTGTTTCTATATAACAAAATATGCTGCAGAAGAATAAAATATTAAACAAATGAAATATGTCTTTAACTGTTTATTTTCAGGTTTGCTGGTTGCTGTTGATGTTCCAATTTCACCCTAATAATGAATATGGCCTAATCATCTTTTGTTGTTAAAAGTTTCACAAATTGTAGGACCACCAACTTTTTTGTGGGACTGGCAGAAATTTGCATTCTGTCAGTCATATGTCTGACAGAAAATTTGAGGTATTAGCGAACTCTGCATTCGCGTCTCCAGGGAATCAAAATTTCTAAATTATCCAAGAAACTAAATAACTATATCTATGTGAAAAAAAATATACTACCGGTATACAGTGAAACTTGTCTAAAATGAATAAAGTCACAATGTTGGAAATCTGTTCATTAAGCTTGAAACTAGAGGCTCAGGTGAGCCTGTATCGCTCACCTGACATAAATAAGTCCTCTTAAGAATGTCTGCATACCGAATACATCTAAGTTACTATTCAAATCCCATAGGGTTCTATGTTAAAACTAATATGTCTGCTCATGGCAGCCATCTTGGATAGAGGTCGTGGTCACCGGTCATAATTTTGAAAGTATACTACCCAAGGACCATCCATGCCATGCTTGCTTTAAATTGGCTGACTGGTTTCAGAGGAGAAGACTTTTAAACAATTTTCCCATAGGGTCCTATGTTAAAACTATGTCCGCTGACGGTGGCCATTTTGAACCGAGATCGGGGTCACTGAACACAATTTTGGAAGTTGACCACCTAAGGACCATCGATGACATGTTTGCTATATTGGCTTACTGGTTTCAGAGGAGAAGATTTTAAAACATTTTTTTCCATGGTCCTATGTTAAAACTATGTCCGCCGAAGGCAGCCATCTTGGATGGAGGTCAGGGTCACCGGACACAATTTTGAAAATTGACCACTGAAGGACCATCCACGCCATGTTTGCTTTAAATTGGCTCACTGGTTTCAGAAGAGAAGATTTTTAAACATATTTCCCATAGGGTCCTATGTTAAAACTATGTCTGCTGATGGCTACCATCTTGGATGGAGGTCTGGGTCACTGGATATAATTTTGAAAGTTGACCGTTTAAGGACCATTCTGCCATGTTTGTTTTAAATTGGCTTACTGGTTTCAGAGGGAAAAAATTTAAACATTTTTCCCATAGGGTCCTATGTTAAAACTATGTCCGCTGACGGCAGCCATCTTGGGTGGAGGTCGGGGTCACAAGACATAATTTTGAAAGTTGACCACCTAAGGACCATTCATGCCATGTTTGCTTTAAATTGACTTACTGGTTTCAGACTTTTAAACATTTTTACCATAGGGTCCTATGTTAAAACTAAGTCGAGTCATGGCGGCCATCTTGAATTTCCGATCAGCAAATGATTCACAAGTTTAGTACAGGACCACCCAATGATCATTCCTGCAAAGTCACAATTCAATTGGTTTAGTGGTTTCTAACAAGAAGATTTTTTAAATTTCAGCCAATGAGAACACATTATGGCCCCTGGCAGCCATGTTGAATTTCAAATCAGCACCAAAAACACAAATCTGGTAGAGGATCACCCAATGAACATTTCTGGCAAGTTTGGTTCAAATCTGTTCTGTGGTTTCAGAGAAGAAATTTAAATGTGAAAAGCTAACAGACGACGATGGACCACGACAACGGACGCTTACCCATGACAAAAGCTCACATGGCCTATGGCCAGGTGAGCTAAAAAACGAACAACTGTTTATTTCTAGTGCAAACGCTGGTCCCATGCCGCCATGGTATTTTCGGTTTAGGCTTCACTGTATTCTAGCACTTACCAAATATTCTTGGATCATACTGGAAGTCAGTATCAAGTCTACTCTTCTTAAGTTTTTCTAATGTGTCTGGGCTAGCGTGGATTGATGGACTTCTTTTTGGTGGTCTGCCAGGTCTAGCACTGAAATAAAAAGTAAAAAATATAAAACAGGGACAAAACATAACAGATTTGACTACTTGAATACACAACAGACGTGTATCCACCTCAGCCCAGCAAAATATTCTAAACAATACAAACCAACTTCACCCTAAAAAGTGCACACGGTGGTGGCAAAACTTACGTGAAATTCATATCAATTTCTATTCTGTTTTCAATATTAAGTGATTAACGATGTTTTTTAAAACGAGAGGACTTTTCTCAGTCATCTCTCATCGAAGGGCGAAGAAAAAAAAACATTTTTAATTATTCTATCGCTATTTTATATTCTTAATTAAATAATTTTTGTTGAGATACTGACATTTTTTTAAACACAATTAATATTTTATATTGTTAATCACTTAATTATCAAGAATTTGGTAATGTGACGTCATAATAACGTCATATTAGAAAACAAGATAATACTACGTGCGTCCTTGACTACGCTTAGCGATTAGCGATAATTGGAATCATCTCATGCACTTACGTGATATGAAATATATCGGTTTTAAACATCAAAGGGAAAATAAACAAAATAGCGATAATCCTTTTTCTTCAATTAAATAAGTAAAAAAAGTTTTCTTAAAGTCATTGAACAAGGAACAAAATAAAGGTATTTTTTTCAACTATAGTAAACAATGGAAATACTGATACAATTTTTTTCCAGACAACTTTTTTTTGTCCAAAATTGGTGCCGGGAGAAAGTCTTAAGAACTACAAATAAATTGGTATGGTCAAAATGTCAATATCCATTGTTATATAGATCTACATGATATATTTTTAATGAACTTATTTATAATATCATAAATCAGGTTTATTTATGACAATATCAGAGTATTTACACAAATTGCACTTGTTTTAAGTAGGTACTACACTATTTACCCTTCAAATGCATTGGTTTGTAGCATGTTTCTATAAATTCCACATGTGTTTGCAAACCGAAGAGTAATTAGCTGGAGATCAAAGGAAATCTAGTCCTGTTGGCATTTAGCTGTTTATATTAAGTAAATAATTTAAAATACTTGAAATACAGTTATATGATTTATTTTCATTTTTAATTTATTTAAATAAATTCAATAAAATATTGGTCTTTCCTTTTTATTTGCCAAACAAAATCAAATAAACATAAAAACATTTGATGGTTATTTAAAATCTTTTACTACCTAATTTAGAAATCGGGAACAAGAATAGGGGGTAGAAATAAGATTAATATCCATGATCACTTTTAACCAGGGATCACATAAATATATTACTTAACACAGTTTATTACAGACCTTTCACACTTTCATGATTTGATTTTAAGTTTATACTACATTTTTGTACTTTTTTTATACAAGTTATTTGACCAACGACAGACGAAATATAACACGATCTAGCAAAGAGATTTGATTTGATTTTTGGTGTTTTAATGCCACTTTCAGCAGTATTTCAGCTATATCATGGCGTCCAGTTTTAGTGGTGGAGGAAGCCGGAGTACCCGGAGAGAACCACCGACCATGGGCAAGCAACTGGTAAACTTTATCACTTGCGGCTGCGAGTCGAGTGCACCCTTTTTTGTAATTTACAAAGCCGGGCACGAACCCACGCCGTATTGGTGATAGGCTTGTATGAGTTGTTAGATCCAACGACCTAACTAATTGAGCCACCCGGGCCCCTCTAGCAAAGAGCAAATGAAAGGACACCAAATTTGATTATAATTTTCTTATAATTTTAGATATTTCAACCTTGCAAAAAATCAGAGGATAATCTTTATAGCAAATAGAAAATTAACAAGTTGCTATAACATTAACATTTTGAACAAATTATGGGAAAAAATATATGTTATTTTCATTAAGTATTGCATGAAAGGGGACCCTTTTGCCTGTTGGAAGGGAAATAACTCTAGAAAAATGTATAATTTTATAATCAACGGTATATAGTGTAAACTATGAAAAGGTATGAAGGAGTTGGCACCCATCATACTTTAATGTCGCTTTTAGATTTATGCCCATTTTTTCAAGCAAATTCACTGACTACATGTTTTGCAAATAGTAGTACATTTGTATTAATATAGACATTTATGTGCAATCAAACCTATATGTTTCATTACTGTTGTGTGATCACACCAGATATACAAATCACATGCAGGTGCAGATCCAGTATTTTACGTTAGGGGGGGGCACTTCTAGGCGAGGGTTCTGGAGACCTCCTAGGTCCCCAGCAGGTCCAGGGCAGCACCTGGTGTGGGGACCGGGAGGGGAGAGGGGGAGGAGAGGAGGGAGGGGGCAAAGCCCCCTGCAGCTCCTGGGAATTAGAAAATATAGGTCTTCTTATCTTCTGAACCGAAATTTATAAGCTGCTTTTGAACTTTCGCTTGTTTTGCTCATGGTTCACCAGACTCAGCATCCATGATTGCAAAAAGTGAAATTTAACCGATGCCGGTTTTTACATGATCCTGAATGGGGCAGCAAAGACATGTAAGAATATTCATTGCAATGTAGAAATGAGTCGAAAGATAACGTATTTAACATCAAGCGACTGTCAGTCCAGTCACGCCAATCCCTTCTTTTTAGGGGAGGTGCGTGCTGGGTGCGTCCCCGACTGGTAGGTCAAACTTAACTCAGTATATGGGACGAAGTTCCAACGATGGTAGAAATAGCAATATTTTGATGCCAGATCCATATCACTAATGGCTTAAAATACATGGTTAAATCTGCATAAAATCGGATGCGCAGTAATCTGGAACGATTTACAGATTCCATGTCAACTTGTACCTTTTCCAACTCATACACCATCAACTCGTATCCAATTTCCGGCTATGAATGTTAAAAAATGACTCAAAATCACAGTGTGTTCTAGCCCATTAAACATATACATGTACCATGGGACTGACAATTTCATTAAACAGAGTTTCATTTCTTCCTCCTCCTGTCCGAAATAATATTTTCTATGAAATTGAGACCTCGAGTGCCGGATTATACAACACCGGACTGGGTACACAGTCTACAGGAGGGGGAAGGTCCCCGTTTTGGCGAAAAACATTTAAAAATGACGGTCCCCCCATTTGCCCCCTCTTTTGAGAAAGTCTGGATCCACCCCCGGTCTACTTTGAAAGAAAATATAGGTCTATATATCTGAGTTATTATTGTTTAAAAAAAAATATTGGACTTCGTCCCAAGTTAGGTAACACCTATTATCATATTATATTTGAATGCATTCTAAGACCTAGTCCTATAACATAGAACCTCGCAGGTCGATATTTTCATTTTATATTATCGTTTTATATTCATTTTTTATTGTTTTTGCTATTTTTCTTCTTTTTATTTTTTATTGTCAATGTGCCATGCGAGGTCCTATCAGAAGATGGTCAAATCACGTAGCATGTAAAAAAATAAAAACAGACTCTATCCTGAGTAAAAAGTTATAAAAGTAGCTTTACCTTACATAGTTATGGTAATTTAAAGTCTATAATCCATCACATTCATCATTATTCCAGTGAAATATTCTCAGTGTTTTTGACAGGAAGACGTTGATATTCAAATATGGCGGTTAAGAAACTTTTAAAAATTTTGAGCGAACTCCCAAATTACAATTTAGATCGTTTTGTGACATATTTTTTCTAGAATCTGTAAATTTGATTAACACTGATTTTAAACTATGGCGGCGGGAGAATGAGTTCGCCTTGGAAAAGTAATTGTCAGTTCTAATGGGATTAACGATTCTACAGATAAGGTAACTTAATTATTTATTCATTTTTATTGTTAAGGGGTGTAAATTACATGATTCGGGGTGTGTGCAGTGGGTTAACTTGTGAATCTGCTCCCGACTTGAAATGACATCGGAAAGTGCTACGTAAATTTTGACATTTCCGATATGACTTCGCATTTAAAAAATAATAAATGAAAAAATCAGCATGAAAACGTTAAAATTAGACTTTATAAATGTGAAGTCATATATTATAGGACTATCTAAGACCATGAAGTGATTTGATTAAGATCTGACTAATGACTAAAATATAACAGTGGTAGTGGTCGTGTCTGTTAATAACAGTGGCAGTGGTCGTGTCTGTTAATAACAGTGGTAGTGGTCGTGTCTGTTAATATGGGACGAAGTCCCAACTATGGTAGAAAAAGCAATTTTTTTCTATATACTAATGACTAAATTTTCATGCACCGGAAGTCAATACATGGTTAATTAAATCTGTGCAGAAAATCGGATGCGGACGTTACGTAATCTGGTAGTTTCGTAACTACATCGGGACTTATAAAACGACGGAAGATTTGGGTCTGGGTCCCCATTTTCCCCCTCTTATAAGAAAATCTGGATCCACCCTCGGTCTACTTTGAAAAAATATTATAGGTCCATATATATATCCGAGTTAATATTGTTTAATAAAAAATATTGGACTTCGTCCCAAGTTAGGTAACACCTAATATCATATTAGTCTGTTTTTGTACTGTAGCATTTTCCATCCCCACGAGGGATGACTTGGGATGCTATTGTGGCAAATGAAGCAAGGCTTCTGATTCTGAACGAATTATGCAACAGCGCAGGTCCTTGTCGACTACGATAGTAAACAAGGCAAGGATAGTAACCTACGTGAATAGTCGAAAAGGCTCTGTGGTAACAGGTGCGACCGTGAATATTTGTTGACTTTCATTCAGTGCGATATAAAACCAAAAAAAACACACACACAAAAACAAGCAGACAAATATATTGAAACCGGATATTATTATCTGAATCATTCAAATGTTTTAATTATATTAAACCGATTTCGTAATAGATAGGGGCATTTTCCGTAAAGTGATATGAAGTATTTTTTTAAAGAATATATATAAAATGATATGCTGTAGGGACACCTTGATATCCCCCTGTACTGACTAAATCCCACACCATGTGCGATACATCTGCAAAATTTCTTTTGGTGCAAATAGATGATTCTTTTAGTTGTACAAATTACATTAAAATATATAACAGTGGGAGGTCTGGTATAGAATATGATCAAATACTTGTTTGTTATGCGAAATAACCCTTGTGTTCTTCGAACCCGAAAACGAAACTCTGAATTCAAAGGAAACAAATGGAATTGCACATCTTTCGTGTTTTCTTCAAGAGATTGTTTTGTCATTTTGTATAATGTAAATCTGTGTGGAGCTCTCTCGTTATACCTATGTATGAAGCTACCAGTATACTATCGTGTCATTTTATTTCATTTTTTTATCAAATTATCAGGTCTCATCTTCTCGATCATCTATATATGTTAAAATGTGGGCTATGTGTTACAATAGACATCTTATATAAGACGGACATGGGAGACAGAAGGGCAAGGGGAAGGGGGCAAACTATATTTGGCAAATATTCAGAAAAAGCAGAATTATTAGCATGGGAGCAAATAATGTTCAAGTTAGCTTGAAGTATAAGGGTTTGCTTCGATTCCAAATGTCATTTTTCTTCCCGTCAGCTCTGAATGCTTGCCCCCTTCCACTTTCAGGCCCACTCCAACAACTCTGTAAGATTAAGACTTTAAATGTATGTTATTTATAACTGTTTTGAAGGGTGTAGAGTACTACGTATGTTGTAGGAATTCGAAATCAAATTATGCAAGTAGTCTAAATTTTTCTTTTACAGAAAAGTTGTCTTATTTGGTTCAAAACCAGCCTTACAAAGGGTAGTTGTAAAGGTCAATTACCTCTGATCACAAGCCTAAAAACCACGGACGAAGGTCCTCACCCATATATCCACCTTAAGTGTGAAGGTGTGCATGCCCAAGGGTAAGTGTTTCACCCACCAGCCCGTCACAGTCTGACTTCCAGGCTTTCCTCTCCTAATATATCTGATAGTCACAAGATAGCTGAAAGTGGTGATATCCAACAATAACACAACCAAACACAGTCCTGGCTTTTCATTCAAATTCATTTGAGCATATGAATCATTTGCTAAAGTAAGTACATATGAACTGAATTTGAACACCAGTGCATTAAAATAAAAGACAAGAGTTGAAAAAAACATGTGTTGAACTGCAGTTTGCGCTTAGAAAAATGTCGTTCAGGGTATAAATTTTGTCGTGGAGATTAATTATGTTGCGGTGCCGTTTTTTTTTGTTTTGTTTTTTAACAAACGGTATTGCATACAGCTTATAAAAGCCAACGTTTTATTATTTCTTTCATTTGTTACAATTATTGATATTAAAAAGTTTTAAATTTCATTTCATTTTACGCTGCAAGATTTTCATTAATGTAAACTACATTTTCATTGAATCTTATTATAAGAAGTCTATGGTAGGGGCCATTGGTATCGATACAGCTGATAAAACATGTATAATACAACACATATTTTCTCGTTTAAATATCATTATTAAAATTAAATATGTATTTGAAATTGAAATGGCTCAAATCATCACCAGATTTACTGCGAGATAGAATTTAATGGATACAATTTCACTTTTTGAAAAGAAATATAAAGAGTTAAATTGTCGAGCGTATACCATCCTTTTCAAATTCAGTCAATCAAATATATAGTTTAATCTTTGATGTGACAGCAGTCAAGAAATTTTACACATGGACCGATACCCTTAAAGAAAAGGTCAGAGCATGAAACTCGACAAAAATAAAAATTTAAATTCCATCTATCCTCAATACCTGTTGACTCTAAATTAAATGGATGAATTAAGAAAAAATATGAAATTTAATTTAACATTCTGTGTCTGGCAAGCAGCAGGTGTCACTCCACAGTTTCGTATCTGCATCACAATGAATAATTTCACAATGGCCACTTTATCATTGTTACTAACTTGACGTTTGCTTCTCAAAGAAAATGGAATTTATTATTGTCAAAAAAAGATTGTAACCTTTAAAAATCTCATTTCTAAAGTATAAGTTTACTATTTTGAAAATTGAAATTCTTTGTGTGACTGCGCTTTGTAAAAAAGATAATTGTATTCAATCCGTATTCTAACATTCGATTCGAATGTTTAATTCTATTGTGCTATTAAATGAAAATATTCAGTGTGACTTAAGCTTGCAAAACGGAGCAATCATCACCGGTTTGCCCACACGCATTATTAATACAGCACAGCCTTCTGTGACATAGTTACATTAGATGGCCACTTCAAAATTAACATAAATAAATTTTAGTCTTTTGTCACGGATGCAAAACACTTATCGAATTCGTATAAAATATGTAATTAAGAATGCAATTACAAGCGATTTAATCCAAAAAGAAAACTTTTCTTAAATTAAATGTAAAAAGATACATCTCAACTGCAGCCGGCTGCAAACGAACTCAATGTTGTGAATTATCAATAAAGGGAGATAACCCAAGCATTGGAACGTAAAAATGCGCTCGTGAAATATATATTTTTTAATTGAATTTATACAAGGATTTATATAGTAGAACTATAAAAATCCTTCATTTATTTAAGACATATATAACATCTCCATTTTACACTCATTATGGTAACATGATATTTTTATTTATACTTATGTTTATGCAAAATTAATTAAATACGAAAGAACATAAACTATCTCCACAGTTGCCTCCCTTTGTGTTACAAAATTTAATCTCCGAGAGTCGATATGATCTTGACAAAATATGAATTACACTATATAGATTTGATTCTTATGAATTTGAACAATCGAATTGTACCAGGTTGACTCTCATAAAAAATAAAACAGTATGTTTATTTCAGCATTTTACACCTATTTGTTTCCTTTTAAACAGATACCCGGTTCACTTTTAGTGAAACCCGATCCCCTACGAAATTCATCTCATTTTAGAATAATTGAATTTTGTCATCTATTAAAAAGAAGTCCTTTCACATAAAAAAACGAAAACTGATGCTTTTTCATAGGAAATGTACATATGTATAAATATCTCACTCGTCAAATCTATGAACTTTTAACCCATTCTTATTTTTCTTCACATTTGTCATTAGAAGTTTAATTAAATGGTGAAATAAACGAGGGTACACCCAAAATGTATCATCTGTTTGTAAAATCTTTTTGATTGAATAACATAAATTATATTAACTAATTTCTATATAACTGTAGGGTTCTAAATATCAGGTTTGATTTAAATGTGCAATGGTTAACCGTAACTGAAGAATTAGTCATTTTTGAATAATAAGTATTGTGTTCCTGAGGAAACAAGGGATTTGTTATTTATCAATATACTATTGGACAAAATCGCATTTTTGACTCTTAAGTGCATCCTATTATTTAATTAAACAATGTGTTATTGTTGAATGATTTGTTGCTTTTTTTCACGTTTCACCCAATTGTCACTACAAAAAAGGTTCGGTTTTATAACTCATCAATGAATGATGTTTAGTTAATACACATTTGTACTTAAAGAACAAATCGAGTAAACCCTTTTCATTGTCACGATAGTTTTAATCCACACATCAGCTGTTTTATTCAAAATACAAAACAAAACAAAACAAAAACACAGAGCTAGAAAAATGACGTTATCAGAAGATTTGGATACTGTATGTCATGTCAGAATTACAGGCAAAAAAAAACTCCAATTTGTTTTCCAAATAAATTCTGAAATAACATTTCCAAGATTTCAAGATTTTCACGATTTTATTAGTACTCTCAGACAGTTACAATGTAACAAGAGAAAACATATATCCAACAATATAATAATGGTGAACAGGACAAATTCACAAATAAAAAATAAACTCATGTACATTATTATTGATTAGCATAACAAATATGTTACATTTATTGAACAAAAAGGCGAGTGTATCATCAGATATTTTGGTAGGCCATGTGACGAGTTCGCAGAACGAGTCTGGCCTATCAAAATATCTGATGGTGTAGAGTTATTTTGTTCAATAAGGGACTTGTATCTTGCGACGTCAATCAAAGTTTTTTTGTTTTTTTTTTTATTTTGCTGTTTGAGTGAGAGTATGTAAGCTTTATGGTGATATCTTATATATTTTGGTATCGAAGACATTGTATGATGTGACGTCATCTAGCTCCACCTCCTCTCTGGGTATCATGAAATATTGTACGGTTGTTGACAATAGAAAAGAGGAGAAAGCATGAGACAACAAATATTGTATCATGCTTTCTCGTCTTTTCTATATATTGTCAACAGCCGTACAATATCTCATGATACCCAAAGAGGAGGTGGAGCTAGATGACGTCATATCATACAATACGGTATCTTCGATACCAAAATATATAAGATATCATCATAAAGCTTACATACTCTCACTCAAACAGCAAAATTATAAAAAAAAAAAAAAACTTTGATCGACGTCGCAAGATACAAGTCCCTTATTGAACAAAATTACTCGTGCATCATCAGATATTTTGATAGGCCAGACTCGTTCTGCGAACTCGTCACATGGCCTACCAAAATATCTGATGATACACTCGCCTTTTTGTTCAATAAATATAACATATTGAACGAACCGACACAAAATCAATTGTAATGTAATGTTTATAATAGAGAAGTTACCTATCACGTGAAAAGCATGGGCACCAATAACCTAAGTTCGGGTCTTGGCCCGTTTTTCAGTATTCAACAATAAAATAATAAGAAAATTCGTTCTGATTTAGAAGATATACGGCACTATTCTAGGGAAACACACCAGGTGATGCGACTTCAAGAAGACTGACATAAATCGCTGGAACTGCAAGATGATATCAAAAAGCTTTCACTCGTAAGATCTGATGGGGTTAATATTGACACAATTCATCGATAGTGGCGTTGTCAATCTCGGAATTGCCTTTTCAAATGTTTTATTCAAAACGTGTAAAAACCTGTTGTCTATATTGAATAATTTGATTAAATACAACTAAAGCTAATTAAGAGAGAAATTCGATATCATTGGGAATAATAATGAAACAGTTATGTTAAATTGATTTAGGATTTATTTGTTCATTAACCGCCTGTGTAATCGCCAGTATCAAGTGTGGCGCAAAATTTGACACAAAAACAAATGATACTGTTCAAATGAAAATCACTCATACAAATAAAGAGATTGTCTGGTTGAGACTGCACATGCGAGATTTCGTCTTTTCACACAATTAAATGATAAGCATCGGAATCAATTACAACGTATTTCGACATATGAATAAATTCATTTAATAAATACAAATCATGGAATTTATATGACGACTATATTTTAATCAAATTTCAAGGTTAGAGCATTAAGTTCTCTTATGTGTAGCAGTATTTATCCTGAAATTGTGTGATTTGGGGTACTAATAAAGGGATCAAATAAACTTCAGTGGTATTTATTCATCAACATAATAAAGTTATTTTCTTGTACGTTGTTTATTTAGAGCTAAACGAAACGGTAATAGTGTAAGCGCGGACGTGATAGAGGACATCCTTGAAAACAAGTAGAAAGAACTGCGTCCGTTTCTGATCTTTTCAGTAAGATTTTTGACTATTTAATAGTGTATGATACCTACAATATACATGTACATACATTGTCGGTAAAAATTCAAATTTCAGATTCTTTGCAAAACAGTCCAGACATGTTCACCAAATGCTCGTTTTTCTACTCGTTTCTAAAGCTCGAACTAATAAATTATATATTTTCCAACAATCTGCATATATTATAATTAAAAAAATAATTTTTACTATCTCATCAATATCTCGTAAAACGGGCAGTAATTTTTTAATCTGCTTACTATACTGGGTAAACAGGCTAGGCTTGCCAACATATATGTGACAATAGTCAGTTACAAATATGAGAAGTGATAAAATAATATAGTTGTCTCCCTTGATAAATAACACGTTATCTCGGGTGATAAATGAAAACGTGTCTTTCTTTTTTTCTAGATATATACATACTCGCGCATTTGTATAAGTTAACATACCGGACACATACAAAACGAAATCAAGTGCTGTTAGAGAACTGCATTTCCGTTTGTTAGGGAGGGTTACTGTTTCGTGACTTTTATGTCAACAATTCAGTATAGACAGTTTGTATATCAATACATTTTGTATTTAACTGTATATTTGTGTTCATCCTTTACCTATTATGTATAGTTTTATTTTATGTAAAGACTGCTAAATGTTTATTCTTTAACTTGTTTTATTTGATTTAGTTGAAGTGCCAAATGTTCAAAGACAACACCGGTCTTTTACCACTTAAACAAATAAAGAATTAAACGGTATTTACATCAAATTAAATCGGAAGACTTGTACTGTCCTGTTATATTATGTAGATAAACAAAAAGAAATTGATTTTGTTTAAATATCATTCTAAATTTCTTTATAATATTTGATTAGAAAAACAGTCAACATATGATGTCAGGTGAAGTGAGCGATCGTGTCTTAACAATGAAAGTACCTGGGGTACAGTCTGCACAGACAACAATCTTAATAGACAAGAACAACTTAAAACTTACACTATGTTTAGATATCGTTAACATAAAGTTTAAGATCGTAGAGTTCAATGATGAAATGAAGAGTATTTATTTCTTTTTCTGTCTTTCATTATTCAAACAATCGTACTACAAATACTTGTACATTTTGTATATGAAACTCGAATTTAATAAGATGGTGTGTTTTTTTTCCCTCAAATTCTTCTCTTCTTATAGAAAAATAAATCCAATTTTATGATGATTCTATTTTTTTTCTGACATTTTTGTTTTTTCAATTTGTCATTTTCTGTTCTGTTTTTTTTTTTCTTTTTTTTTGTGGGGGTGGGGGCAATTATTTTTATTATCACCTCTTTCTCCTTTTTTGTTTTTGTTTTTTGTTTTTTGTTTTTTTTGCTTGTGTGTGTGTAACTGGATAATTGTCCATCCATGTTGGGGAATTCGATTTTCAAAGTTGTTTCAAATGAACGTTTTGCTCACACGGTGTACTCGTTGTGGTGATGGTGTTATCTCAAGGGTCTGTGTATGTAACATTTCATCGTATTCTTTAGAAGAGTGACCCTTGTCTTTTTAAACGGATTGCCAGCGATAATATATCACAATATCCGATAAGGTTTCATAAAATTATTAAAGCATCTTCATATTCAAAATAGCAGACCCTATAATTTAGTAGGACAACAATTTCATGGGAAATTTTCCCTGGCAGGCAAATCTGAAATGAAGTTTTTTAAAAACTGAAAATTATCTTTTTTCGAGAACATCTGTCTGAAAAATGCATCCAAGACACACAAGACAAACCAGAAATAAGTTTGATTTAAATGCAGGTGGGATCAATTTTCTATTTAATGTGATCGAATGTTTGAAAAGGATGAAATAAAAAATGGCCTACTCTTTTGTGAAGGGTACTCCAAACTGATATTTATCCGGTAATCTTACAACTTGTGATTGTCGTGGTGAACTTTCTGTCCCCGAGGACACAGATGCAACAATTACTGCAGATGACAACAAACGACACTGGTTATTGTCCATCTTTTAGAGAAAATATCAGTTGTCCATTCATAAGGGTCAGTTGTATTGTTCCAAATTTATTCTTTTTTAAATTTTTCTTTTTCATCCGAGAAATTTATTCGTATCTTCAACAAAAGGACGTTTTACATGTATGCATTCCAATTCTTAATGTTATTTTAAATTACAAAAGTGTCATCTCAAAAGCATAGGCTATTGGTTTTTATATGACAATAATTTTCCACAGATAAATATTAAAAAAATAAGAGGTAGTTTGACTGATTTTCTTGAGTGTTACTATTAAAGTGCCTGGTAAAAACTATTATAGCTTCTTCGGCGCTTATTGAGAAGATGTGAAATTTTGCACTTCAATAAATTATCATAAAATGACAATTTTGTTTGAAATTTACTTTTTAAAAATTCAAGAAATCTGAAACTTTGCGAACTGATGAAAATACTTCAGAGAATTTCATTTTTATTTTAGCGGTTTACAAATCTTAAATTACATGTAAAATTACTTGGGAACAAAATAAACAATAACTCCGTCTGCTTAATCTAACCCTTGTTGTCATTGGTTATACTGATTATACATCTTTCAGCTTATTTAAAGCTTTTGTCAGCTTTTTAGTATGTTAGACTAGTGAAAAGTTTCATTATAGCCAGGGATGCCAACAAATTTGTTGACATACAACTTTGACTGATCGTTTCCAGTATGTATAGTAGTCTAACTCCGTACATTTCCTGGATAAAAACTCCATCTATCAACTGCTTTCGTATTTGAAAATCTTCTGGAAATGTCGCTTGATGAATTAATTCATCAATACCCTGAAACACTACTATTGTGGTGCTTACGTCGTACACTGAAAGAGCACCGATTACATACCAATTATAATAATAATGATGATAATAAAGGTTCCCTGCAGCTTAAATAAATGTGATACAGTTGGTGACTGTAAGATGAAGATCAACAATAAAAGCGTTTTCAAGATGAAGATCACAAATAAAAGCGTTTTTAAGATGAAGATCAACCATAAAACCGTTTTCCATAATTTTTGGTTTTGTTCTTCAGTGAGATATTTTCGAGTTGCAGTACTGCATATTTGTTTAGTATTATTTCACATACAAAACATACACAGAAAGTGATAAATACGATTCTTGAACAATTAGGTATATTTGCATTTTACATTAAAAACTTTTTCTTCTTTGTCAACCCAAATTTTAGGATTAAAATATTATTTATCCCCGGCAGATCCAGCTAAAGAGCGGTCACATCTCAATGTGATAATTATACATTGGTTAGATACATAGACATTTCTTAATAATCTTTTTGAATTATTACAAATCTAAAATGATTGCACTTGTCCAAATAAAGGAATTAATAAATAAATTAAGTGATAAATTAGAAAACATTAAATTGCACACGAAATAAATGTCTACAATTTCAAATTAAATTGATAAAAACGATGTTATCTATACCTAATAAACTTGATATTTCATTATTTAAAGATGTTGTAGCTTTGTCGATTTTTCTGATAATTTCCCGGAGCACACCAGGAGAAACATTCATCTAAATCGTATGTCTGCGTCTCCTGATATCTAAACCAAGTATATATTATCAGTTGTGAAAATCTCCCCCCAAAAAAGGAACTATCAAACGAAAAAAAATGAAAAGAAAAGAAATTTAATTTCAGAATATGGATGAAAATAACTTGATCCCAAGCACTTGGACCTTAAAATCCATTCAGACCAGTTTCTACAGAACAATAGGAGCACATACATGAAGATAAGATTCCATTAGAAACCAAGGTATCTACCCATTGGTGGACTAGGTTATATTGGGTGACCAAACGTGTCCCTATTACAAAGGGCCGACCATAAGTCAATTGGACCAATTGCTCCCAATTAGGCCCGCGTTGGAGTTATCTACTCTCGGCTGTCCAAGTACACACAACAGCACACTGCAGGTTGCGGACTGGTTCATGCCCGATATCAACATGTCTATTTATACACTGCGGACTAGTGTCTATGCATACCCGATATCAAAATAGTTTTACTAAAATATGCTCATGGGAACACGTTACTAAATCATAGTAAAATATGAATCCATACATGAGAGGCACGTTTCTACACATTAACACGATATCTACCCGTACAGATGGGGTCTATAAACAGGAACAAAGCCTTTACCACTTACAAAGACCCTTCCTCCATCCCCCGTACAGGAGGGGTCCACACTCTATAGACAGTAATAAAGCCTTTACCACTTAAAAAGACCCCTCCTCCACCTCCACACCCCCCCCCCGTATAGGAGGGGGTCATACTCTGTAAACAGTAACAAAGCCTTTACCACTTACAAAGACCCCCCCCCCCCCCAAGTGATAGGGACCAAGATGTGATATTTGAGTGGATGTATTGAACTCTCGACTCTAACAAATGTTAAATTCTCAGTACCCTTTTCCAGTACAACTAGAACATGCATGTTCTTTATCAGCCATCTCTGGTTAGTTTTATCTTTACAGTATCATTTCAATGACAAAATTGTAACAAATTATATTTTCCTTTGGTTAAGTGGTTTGAGTGGGTCTTAATTTTCCGTCTGGAAAGATAAACGAATCTTATACAAGTACAGCCGTTACCGAAATACTGTCAATACACAACTGAAACAAGTACAGCCGTTACCGAAATACTGTCAATACACAACTGAAACAAGTACAGTCGTTACCGAAATACTGTCAATACACAACTGAAACAAGTACAGCCGTTACCGAAATACTGTCAATACACAACTGAAACAAGTACAGCCGTTTCCGAAATACTGTCAGGAACTAATGTAAATCAAGTACCAACCGTTACCGAAATACTGTCAGAAACTAAACTAAAACAAATACAGCCGTTACCGAAATAAGTTGTCAATACAAAACTGAAACAAGTGTCAGGAACTAATCTAAAACAAGTACAGTCGTTACCGGAATACAGTCAGTTTCTTTTGTATATACGTTGTATATACGTTAATGAGGAATACAATTTATGCATGTCTGTTGATTGTCTGTTGATAGTCATTTATCTTTTGTAAATTTTGAATTTTATGGGTGGTTGTAAAAAAAAAGTAGGAGCTAAACATTGATTTTAAAATCACTGAGGGTTCAACTATCTTGTGAATATTGTTTGTCTTATTTTTTGGTACAGCACAATGTAATTTTTCAGAGATCTTCTTTGAAATTTTATAATTTTGAGAAAAAAAATCTAGTTTATTTATTACGTACACAGAGTCTATTACGTACATTTGAAATCAAGAAAGTGATTTATAAAAATTGTGTTAAAATCAATATTGAAGAAAATATGCCTCGTATCAAATGGGAACTCATATATGGATTGGAAACAGAATTAAGATACTGGACAAAAAAACTATGTTCTGTCTTAAACGTTTTGTTTCAACCTCAAGCGTCCCTAAATCTACAATATCAATAGTCACACTATTGAAATGGATTTCAAATCAAAATTTGTGATACGTCAATTTGAATTAATATATCTTATCTTCCGTCAATATAACAGAAGGAAAATGGATTTATATAAATCCTAAGTATTGGTTAAATTTGAATGATTACATTTCAATTTTGACAAGTGTGCTAGCTTCTATCTTGTCTGGGAGAGTTTCTCATCCTTGGGGGGTCTCAAAACGAAGATCATACCAAACTGCTCGGTTATCAAGCTACTGATAATAGAATCAATACAATTCCTATGCTTTAGTACAAATTTAGATATTAAATGACAAAAGAAACAGATAAATTTAATCATTTAAAGTTGGACATCCTAAACACCGTGAACTTGATGGCGCAATCGGGGCTATCGTTATCCGGGATTACCAGACATATTATAGCAATGACATTCCAATATATATTGTATACTTATAAATTACCCACTATCTGGAATTAATTTAAGAAGATAAAAGTTAGTGGGATTTTCGATAGAAACCACCTTAAAGTGATTCCCAATCCCATACGTCACGATTTTTGACGTCTGTGAACGTAATGTATACGAAATAAATGTATTAATTTCAAAAAGAGGAAAGAGCTAATTAGAAATGTTGCCATAGCTACGAAATGATAATTGTTTAATTGTCAGTCATACGTAGAAGTAAATATTAGAAAATGATTGCGGTATCGCTAAGTCGGGACCAAATCACTAATTTATGGGAGATGCAAATTTTCATTTGGCACGAAATGCGCGTGAATGTGATTTGTTTCAGATAAAAATTATTAAAGAAATATGGTGTATTGACGGTTAATTATTGATAATGGTTAAGTTTCATTACTTGGCGGAATCTTAATCTATTTTATTGCTTCACAGCTCTAATACTACTCTCCTTCTATGATAAAATAAAGGTGTAGAAAATAAATCGCCGGTGATAAGACAAAAATTCAGAAATAATGTTAAAATTAATGAGAATTCGACAAGTTTGTTTGAAATATAAGCTACACAATTTCGAAAGCACTGTTTTTATTTTTCTATAAGTTCAAACCTTTACACCGGGGTCACCAGAACGAGACCTTGTACATACGTTATAAATGTGCAATGAAACAACTGATAAGAGTCTGGTCAGCATAGCTGTATCGAGTGCACCTGCTTTGTTCATACATTGGATACGGTCATGGTTTTTAAGTCTCAAGTGCACCTTCATTGCTTGACGGATTGGGATTGTATTTGACCAATCTTTTTAAGGAATGAATCCGACCTTTTGCTCGATTTAAGCCGGGAACGATTGCATATCTCTTGCTTACTTATATTACGGATCCATGATATAAAAAAAAAGAAAAAAAAACATTCTTGAATCGCTTACAAATAAAAACAAGCGCATATTTTCAATATTATCAGTTCTTTGCGAATGAACTGAACGGAAGACAAAATACACGTCGAGTAAATTTACGTGCCATTGATGTTAAATACTCATTACCTAATGTCGTGAACAGTTAAGCAATTTAATGCTAGTATATCGAGTTGGCCTGCAATGTTAATAAAATATTCTTTTGGTAATTAACGTTTCTCGTGAGTGAGTGAGTGAGTGAGTGAGTGAGTGAGTGAGTGTTGTTTAATGCTAACTCAGCAATTTTTCAGCTATATCATGGCGAGAACAAGTTAAGTTTCAATGAGATGATGATGATGTCCGCTTATTCTAGACCAACACGCTGAGTTGGATTTTTTATAGTGCTCGCTCACTGAAACAACTGTCCGCGGGAAGACATATCGCTCCACTCGGACGCATTATTCTGATTTCGTGCTTACCAGTCTTTGCTCTTTCTCCTTAATGCTGCGTGCTTAGCGGAGAAGTAACAAATACCAATTTTATAGTCTTTAATTGACCTGACTTGGGCTCGAACCCACGATCTACCACACTCGAGGCGAGTACGCTAACCATTACGACACCGATGCGGTTTTAACGTTTCTAAGTTTTATTCGGGAGGGGGTGTTTTTTTTTTCAAACGTCGAAAAAAATATAGCAGAATTTTGATTGCTTTAGTTTATAGACTTACACTGATCTTGTATATAAGATTTAATTCTTGGTTTGTGATAGTGCTTTGTAATCCTGTAATATTCACCAACACGTTCATTAAAACCCGTCTACCATGAGAATGTGTCAAAATCTTAATTATTTCTTTTGCATGTAGATTTTAACTTTTTTACAAACATCTTTTCATGGATATCTACCTCTTGACAATTACCTCAATCATATAAATACATATAGATCAATATATTATTAACATTTTAAAACGTTTTTTATTTTTACAGTTCGACAGGTAACATTTGACGCTGGTCATGACGATTATAGGTATAAATATTGATAATTCTTCTTTTTTTATAAATTCAGTTTGCATGCAGGGTTTTATATTTTATTTCGTGGGTTTTATATAAACCTCAGTAAATATTCATGACCCCCATAGAAATTGAGATTAAGATTGAGGTAAAAAACGATTCGGATGAGAAATTTAAATATACATTAAGTTTTAATTTATTGGGAAACGGTTAAATCTGTGCTATAATTCAAACATTTTGAGCAGAATAAAATTTCAAGCAACGTTAATTGTCCATATTATAAGCGATTTGAATCGGTTGGAGATTTATTAAAAAGTTATTTACAATTGCAATGTGAATCCCAAATGATGTGAAAGACAGTTATCACTGATTTTTCTATATGATTGAAACACAAAAATAAAAAAAAACATACCTTTAAATCAAGTGCAAAATTGATTGATAAATAATTCATTGTTTATTGATTTCTGAAGGCCCAAAAAAACACGTTAAAATTAGAAACCATGAAAGATGGTTCTAGTTTATAAATAACTCCTTATATGTAAAAATAAATATTTACTATTATTATTATTATTATTATTATTAAAGAAGTAAAAATAGAACTAATACATATAGGAGTGATAACTAACTAACAAAACTATTATAAATTTATGTTAAAACCAAATCTCATTATTTCCATAATTCATAAATATATTAAGTTTTGTATTTTTCCTTTTGAATTATTATCAGAATTAATAGGTTGTTTTTCCATTTAAATTAGTATATTTACATTGTGATTAGATACCTATATATTCAATAATAGATAAAGGGGACCAATGCTTGATAAGAAAATCTATCAATTTTCTGTTGGGAACTGATAAACTTTATCATAAATTAGAAATAAAAATTCTTCATATCAACTTATTGCCAATTACAAGAAAATATATTAATTACATATAATTTGACATATGACACTGACTGGGTGGTGGTTATCTTGTGCTATTTATACATCTTGTACTGTGACAGCGGCTATATAATAAGGTCTATCATAAAAATGACACCCTCCCGTCATTTCGACCCCCTCCCCTGTTATAATACCAGACTGTGACCCCATGCAAGCTTATAAGGATGTTCATATAGTGTCAATAATAAAGTATTGTAAACTTTATATAATGATATTCTTTTGATATGAGATAAAAAGAACAATATTTTGTTTATCTGTAAATTGAGGATCCCCAAGGGGGTCCTTTCATATATGACTGTTATGCTAGTTTCGGTGTTCAATCAAATATGGAACACTATGGGACGCTGGAATGATACATCGGCTCCTCGATACATTAACACAGTGTAAGAGTGTTGTTAAATAATAAAAACTAGATGTGATGTTAATATATCCATATATTGTTGAGGAGTAAAATGTGTCGCTAAACAAGATAAAGTAATACCGTCACGACAAAAGTTAAACATAAGACTGAAGTTAATTAAAAAAACACTTAAAATAAATAAATATTTGGCAATATAAATATAATAATAACAGCAACAAAACTTTATTGTTGTTTAAATCAATCAGGGTTTATGGTGTTTAACGCCACTTTCAACAAAATGTCAGTTATAACGTGGCATCAAAATCAATTAATAATTATCCATTTTATAAATATCAATTGATGAGTATCCTACCCTCATTAAGATCTATGAAAAAAAATAATGCTACATGAGATTAATATACATGTTAAACAAATTCCAAGGTCCCTGTCCTCGGTTGATGGAGAGAGAGTGAGAGAATGTGTTTCCTTTTTCTGTCATAGTTTTTATCTGAACCATTGTTACACCATGTATACAGTGGATTGATAAGAATAAAGAATATATGCAAATTAAAAGTAATATCATGTTTTAGATTTGTGAATATAATGATGCAAGTTGTTTTTTAAGATGATCACTGTCCTCAATATAAATATATATAATACAGCAATTAACATGAAAATAGTATTTGTTTCAAAGAATAAATACCTGGGTGTAAAATACAAGGTAGTTTGAATCATAAAGTAAATCAATTTCTTTTTTAATTTTTGGCTATAATATTTCATATTTCTATTGTGGCCACAGCTAATAAAACATAAAACAGTTAAATCTGTCTTTATACAATAGAGATCAATTATTTATTATTTCATTTGTATAATAAGCCACAAGCTAGTTAAAAGTACCTTTGTTGATACCAATATAACTTTGTCATATTTTTATTGACTTTGTAAATTTTTGTTTACATTTACAAAAATAAGTAAACAAAACACCTCAATGAAGTCACTATTCCTTTGCAATTCACTTATTCTTTCGCAATTTCGATACAAATTTATATTTATGATTTAAACACCTTGAAATAAAGGACTATCGATCTTTATTTTCATGTCTATATTGATTACCAATCGCCATCGATCACCTGTGAAGATGAAGATGAAACAAGTAATACCAAATTTTGAGGAATCCGAACAAAAGCAGAGTAATTCCTACATTTTGAGGAATCGAAGAAAAGCAAAGAAATTGTCGATTACGAAATAACACGTTGACATATTTTTGCATTTAAATTAATAAATGTATATACGATGTACATTACACACTACACAGGTGTTTTGTTTTTAAATATGAACATTAGCTTTACTTACCTTGAATTTGTACAATCTTCATAAAGGACATCAAATTCTTTACAGGATATCAGTTTGCATCTGTTGACGCCGGGCTGGATAGCTCCCAGCCCCCGGAGAATCCGCACCTGTTCCACATTACAAACTACTGGGATTATATCTAGTCTTTTCAGTTTGGTATAAACTGTATGTAGACCTCCAACAAGATGCTTCAGGAAAAGCTCAAAAGCCTGAGGGAGACAGATGAGTTCCCGACCCTCAACAACAAAGGCGGCGATCTTGGCACCACGGTAGTCTATAAGTTTACAAATATTGTTGTCTGGATTATTAGCCACCGGTGGTGGAGAGCTATACGATGTAGTTTTATGAATTTTGTTCATCAGGCTGCTGTTGAGATTAAGTGCTGGCAGCATCGTCCCGTGGGCTAGGCTGATTGTCCCGGGGGTAGTTCCTGAGCTGGAATGAGCTTGTGGTGGTGTTCTTAGGTGATCTAGATCCATTGATAAGTTTCAACTATTGTCCCAACTGCACACACAAATAATGTTAAAAGTTAAATGTTTTTAACACAAAGATAAATACATTTGTAGATATGTTTTGTGGGTTGTCGTTTGAGAATGTTACAGCGGGCAATAATTGGTTGGGATTCTAATTACTTTAAATCTACAAACCAATCGGAGAAGGCCAAACACTGATTGACATCAATAAAACGCCCTCGAACTTGAGATCGATTACTTGTGCAAATAATGCATTTAACCATAAAAATGACATTTGTTGAACAAATTTTACCGTTTTATTATTTTAAACGAATACAAACGTATTTCTCATAATTAAGATTCTTTAATACTTATTCGTACTTAAAAAATCAAAGAAAAAATTTAAATGTGATTATCAATGTAAAACCTGGAAACGAATTTATTTGAATATGGGATTTTAACAAACGTGATAAACAACCGACTAAACATTTAATTCTACATTTAGAGACAGAAAAACTTCCTAATTTAACAGATAACAATTCTTTAATATTTCTGACTATCTTCTGATCCCGAATTTGTTATCTTAAAGACAACATACATGCTGTATTTATTTGATTGCGGCCCGTCCAAACTTTGGAATAAGGATATATAAATGAAGTTTCAATCTGTATTGTAAACAAAGGTTTTAATTATTCACAACTATACAATTATATTATGTTACATTTCTAGATACAGAAGAGGAATGTTTAGGGATATTTTTATGTATTTGTCGTGAGAAAATTCAAGATTTCTCATTAGAAAGTTAAAGATTTTTCATTGTAAAATAAAATATTTCTCCTTTCACAAATCCATGTTAAATTTACTTAAAGGTTAAATTTGAGAGTGTATGAAAATAAATCAATGCATTTAGATTTTTCATAAACAATAAAATATATGTTGTTTATTTATTTATTGTATATGTCTAATAAGATTGTTCATTCTTTCTAACATTACCATATACACAAACAAAATATATTTATAGATGACAAATTAGTGCCTTGTTTAATAAATAAATATAACACAATACTAAAAGTATGAGAAAATTAAACATAAATAAATTTCTCTGAAATGTGACCGGGAAAAAAATATATTGATAACGGATATTGGTGCAACATCGATGCACCTTATGCAAAACAACAAAAAAGGAAATTCTACAGTATCCGCTACT
The DNA here is from genome assembly GCA_002080005.1 of Gigantidas platifrons. Taxonomy (NCBI): domain Eukaryota; kingdom Metazoa; phylum Mollusca; class Bivalvia; order Mytilida; family Modiolidae; genus Gigantidas; species Gigantidas platifrons. Next base: position 509,523 of record MJUT01019669.1, on the reverse strand, counting down.
TACTATGTATCTACGTAATTAACATTTTAATGACAATTGTCTCAAGTATTTATAAATATTTTTGTGATGTATGAAACAGGAAGACTGGCGGATTTGGTGACCACAAAACGCGCATTTTCATGACAGATAACGACAATTGTCTAATAACGAGGAATAAGAAGGGACCCGAATTTCTAAATTCTCTCAATGTATTTTAATAGGTTATCATAGAATCTAAACATGATTTTGATGTATATAGTTACAGGATAGATTAAATAAGATTCATGTATTGCCTCAGTTCCATGGATTTTCGTTTGAACCCCGTCAAAGGACACCAAAATTAGATTTTTCACCCATATGGACCCCCAATCATATTGATACAAGTAGTCAGATATGTAACAGAGGAAATTTTGTCACACTTTCGGTAATTGCGAAGAGTTAAACTGGCCAGACAGAGGAAACACCGAACAAATAAACATAGACTTTTTTCTTCAGATATGTTTTTTACGACTTTTTAATTTGTCACGTTGACGGAAGGTTTATTATTAATAATTAGTTTTTAATTAGTACAATTCGTTAGTATTGCGTTGTTCAATTTTTTATTCTTTATTTCTCAAACAGGCAATGGATAACACTGGTACGTGGTTTGTGTCAATATATGTGAAGATCTTGCAAAATTAGCCAAAGGTCTTAATTAATAAAAAGTAAAAAATCATATTCTTATTCATTTATCTCTTAAATGTGCCCACAGGAAATAAACTTCGTAATGCTACCCCCACCCCACCCCCAAATCCCACCTCACAAAAACATGTATACCGTTGGGAGTAGTTCGATCAAAACAATTTCTCAGGTCATTCCTGTATTCAACTGTCACTTCATTTTTAACGGTATTACCATACAAAAAGTCGAAAGGGGTGTTGATTTATCACATTGAATGCAATATTTTAGTTCGCAGCCATACATATTATTTGCTAGTGGCATAACCCACCCCTCAACATACCCCCTTTCATCTTTTATGCGTATTTATATATTTATATCTGCCCATAAATTAACCAGTCCTTGTGTAATTGGAGCGACTAATTACCGGTTTTCCACTGTTGTTCACACTGGAGAATGACGGCCATAAAATCCCACAGAACACATAATAAGTAATATTTGAAATCGGAGAAGGTTTCTAGAATTTAATAATCTTCGGGTCAAACAAGTGTACAAAACTTCAAGAGTATATTAACTGTGACTATTTACAAGACTGCACCAGCACGCCTAATGTACCGTTCATGCTGCATTCTGGTGCATTTAACAATTTTTATCGATTACATTTTCGTAAACAAGTTCAATTAATATTAAATTATTTGTAAGGTTCATCTTTACGGTGTAACTGATACGGAACAACGATTAGAAATTATTATGAAGTTTTAGCACGTCAGAACCAGAAGAAATCCTGCCCCTATCGCGCAACCCGTTATGACGGCAGACATTATTATAGTTCAACGCCAAAGATACTGTATCGAAATTCTCAAGATATCAATACATGTGCAACAAGGTAAAAACAAGAAATTATCCATACAAAAAACACAACTCGTCGGATGGTTGTATATTCGAATGTATTCTAGGATATTTTGGACTTTTAAGCTTTACGTAGTTTAAGGTCTATTCGATTGGTATAGATATTATTATCACTTAAACAAAATGTGCAGAATTTTGACTTCATTTTCGTTTATTTAGCATAGGGTCTAATGTTTAAAGGGGCATTAGCTACGATTTTTACCAAAAATATTATATGTTTTGGAAATTGGTAAATAGCTTTAAAATGATGAAATAAAGGTAAATATTTCACATTAAACAGCTTATCGAACCACTTTCCGCCTTTTGAGAACGAAAATTACCATCGATTACTTATTTGCTTGCAAGCAAATAATTTGACCTCGCTTTTTCCGTATGCAATTGACCTTACTAGTGACAGGTAAAAACGAATCATTTGTATTTTGTCGCTTATTAACTGCCAACTTGCATGGTTCTTTGTCCGTAATTAACACCGACTAAAAGCAGATCCACAAAAAATAAGAAATTAGTGCATTGTTGTTCTGATTTAATGACGATTCGACAAACTCCGTAAACAATGTCGATAATTAATAAGATGACGGCCATTTCTTGATCGATCTCAAAACACGAGCAGTTATACGTTTTTTCCCGATGCGCGTACATTTCATAACATTTATAAGTTACAGAAACACGTTTTATTAAGGCATCAATCATATCTGATAGTTTTTATGGGTAACAAAAAATTACGATTTAGCAGATAATGCCCCTTTAAATAAATTAGCATATTTTGTTACGAAAACGAATATGAATGGGGTTTTTTTATATTTATTTTTTAACTTTTATATTTTTTATTAGTTTTTGATTCTCTCCGGGTACTCCGGCTTCCCCCACCACTAAAACTGGTCGCCATGATATAGCTGAAATATTGCTAAAAGTGGCGTTAAATACAATAAATCAAATTATTAGTTGTTGGTATTATTTCCCATTGTTTTCTCTACCCCGATGATCTATGGAGGAGATATCCAATCAAACACATAAATAGTACCTGAAACTGTCTATGATCTAAAATCAGGTTTCAAACTTTATTTTACAATGTGATGCATAAATAATGAACTCAAATAAAAATTAAATCGACCATGTTATTTGTAAATAACAGAAACTGTTTATTTTCTATTTAGAAATGCGTCAAATACTTCACACCTCAATTTCCTATTTCTAAAGTTAATTCCCTTTAATTCTACCGTCAATATAACATTGTCAACGTGTTAATTGGGTTCCCATCAAAAGATGTTAACTATACAAAAAGTTGATCAATACAAATATTGATGAAATTTGTTTAAGATTTAGAAAAACGTGGATAGGTATATTACAATCTTTAATTTGTAAAGTGTGGGTTTTATGACAATTTATTGTGTTTAAAGTGTGAATATATACAAGGCAAAAACGATACTTGTAAGAGTTGATTAAATATATATTAATTTAAAAGAGTATATTGAAAATTATATCTGAAGTCTTGAAGGAATTTTGAGGGTTAACAAACTCTTACCATTGGCGAGAAACTTGAAATGATTAATTAATAAATCTGTGCCTAGACTCAACCGCTTTGTGATAAAATAAAATTCTCATATTATGATGTTATTTCATTTCTGTTATTATTTAATTTTGTAGACCATCTTGTCTTGTCCATGTGTATGTAATATATATTTATGTTAAATTGGCAAATTCTCTGTACCACTGTTTAAACTATGGTTTTATGAGAAATCAAGAATCTTGAATCTTTAAATATTTTCAATTAAAATGGGTTCCGTCTGCGAAAAGGAGAAAAACGGTAACATGACTTGAGGTTAGAAAAAGTGTTTTTCTGACAAACGGGTTTCTTTAGATATTATATGTGTTTATCAATACAGACTGCAATATTATCCCTCAATAGCTGAGACATTTGATCAAGTTTATTACTATCAAATATTTTTTAATTACTTTAGTCTGTTTTCTGTCATTACTTGATCCTAAATCACGCTTCACGCAGAAAAAAAAGTTCTTATAAATCACAAAGAGACAAAATTATGTACAAATAATTTCATCAAATTATCATCATGGGTACATGAATTATCCATTATTTTTGATTTAGTCTGGGTCATATTAGTGTTTATACCTATAACTAGATCAAAATTCAAACAAAACTCTTTTTTAACTGTCTATTTATTAGATATTAAAATTAAATTTTAAATCCAAACTATTACCACAATAAATGGTAGTTTTTGTGATATTAAATTTTTCTAAGTTGTTATTAAATAAAATTATTGGAAAGTTTTAAGAAGTAGCCCCGCATCGCTCATTCATCATTGTCAGAAACAACAGGTAAAAAAACAGATATTATCAATACACCTTTTGTAGGTATTTAGATATATATCTGATAGAAAGATTCAGAACGGACGAAACGATAAAGATTTCTAGTGGTATTTAATTAAATTTTATTCAATTATATCTTTTCAACAATCATAAAGTAAAAATAAAACCACACCAGCGGACAACTCGATTACTGGATAATAAATAGATTATCCGACACTTATATCCATTACAAATATGTTATTAAAATAAAATAATAATAATTTATCGTTTTGTATGTATATATTTCAGGTGATTTATTTAAAAGCAACTAAGATTGATTGTAAAAATATCAAACTTTGATTTTCAACGACACATGTAATCACTGACAATCACAACCACGGTTTGTTAGTCCGCCAACAACTTATTATTCAAATAAAGAGTCAAAGCACATCTTTACTCGGAGCCTACCAGCAGCGGCGGATTTAGGACAAATGAGCCCTATAGTTAAGTTATGAGGCCCCTTATTTGGGACCTGAAGGAGGTAGACCCGGTAGGCCTACACAGGCAGTCAGGCATACATGCTCAAGAACGCCTTCAAATTTAAAATTGCACTTCATAAGCAAATATCCATCATGAAAAAAACAATTTTGATAGGAAGATTCCCCCCTCCCCCGGCCCCCGGACAACGGGGCCCTGCACACAAGCACAATGGTAAATCCGGAACTGCCTGACAGACAAAGACGAGAGAACAATGAGTCCAAAACTATGCATGCTCCAACTCATTTACAGACAAAGACGAGAGAACAATGAGTCCA
>MJUT01019669.1:479516-493561 GCA_002080005.1 Gigantidas platifrons | reverse complement strand
TTTGTTCTAGTTTTGTTGTATTTGTGTTGTTTTGGCTTTGTTGTATTTGTGTTGTTCTAGTTTTGTTGTATTTGTGTTGTTCTACCTTTGTTGTATTGACGTTCCCCTAATTTTCTTGTATTTGTGTTGTTCTAGCTTTGTTCTATTGGCGTTGCTCTAGTTTTCTTGTATTAGAATGGTTCTAGTTTTGTTGTATTTGTGTTGTTCTAGTTTTGATGTATATGTGTCGTTCTAGCTTTGTTGTATTTGTGTTGTTCTAGTTTTGTTGTATTTGTGATGTTCTAGTTTTGTTGTATTGATATTGTTTTGTCTTTTTTGTATTTGTGTTGTTCTAATTTTGTTGTATTTATATTGTTATAGTTTTGTTGTTTTTGTGTTGTTCTAGTTTTTTTATATTGGCATTCTTCTAGTTTTATTTTATTGGTGTTGTTCTAGCTTTGTTGTATTTGTGTCGTTCTAGTTTTGTTGTATTTGTGTTGTTCTAGCTTTGTTGTATTTGTGTTGTTCTAGTTTTCTTGTATTAGAGTGGTTCTAGCTTTGTTGTATTTGTGTTGTTCTAGCTTTGTTGCATTTGTGTTGTTTTGGCTTTGTTGTATTTGTGTTGTTCTAGTTTTGTTGTATTTGTGTTGTTCTAGTTTTGTTGTATTTGTGTTGTTCTAGCTTTGTTGTATTGGCGTTCCTCTAGTTTTCTTGTATTTGTGTTGTTCTAACTTTGTTGTATTGGCGTTGCTCTAGTTTTCTTGTATTAGAGTGGTTCTAGTTTTATTGTATATGTGTTTTTCTAGTTTTGTTGTATTTGTGTTGTTCTGGCTTTGTTGTATTTGTGTTATTCTGGCTTTGTTGTATTTGTGTTGTTCTAGCTTTGTTGTATTTGTGTTGTTCTAGCTTTGTTGTATTTGTGTTGTTTTGGATTTTTGTATTAGTGTTGTTCTAGTTTTGTTGTATTTGTGTTATTCTGGCTTTGTTGTATTTGTGTTGTTCTAGCTTTGTTGTATTGGCGTTCCTCTAGTTTTCTTGTATTTGTGTTGTTCTGGTTTTGTTGTCTTGGCGTTGCTCTAGTTTTCTTGTATTAGAGTGGTTCTACCTTTGTTGTATTTGTGTTGTTCTATTTTTGTTGTATTTGTGTCGTTCTAGCTTTGATGTATTTGTGTTGTTCTAATTTTGTTGTATTTGTGTTGTTTTAGTTTTGTTCTATTTGTGTTGTTCTAGTTTTGTTCTATTTGTTTTGTTCTAGTTTTGTTGTATTTGTGTTGTTTTGGCTTTGTTGTATTGGCGTTGCTCTAGTTTTGTTGTATTTGTGTTTTTCTAGTTTTGTTGTATTTGTGTTGTTCTAGTTTTGTTGTATTTGTGTTGTTCTAGCTTTGTTCTATTTGTGTTGTTCTAGTTTTGTTGTATTTGTGTTGTTCTGGCTTTGTTGTATTGGCGTTGCTCTAGTTTTCTTGTATTAGAGTGGTTCTAGCTTTGTTGTATTTGTGTTGTTCTAGTTTTGTTCTATTTGTGTTGTTCTGGCTTTGTTGTATTGGCGTTGCTCTAGTTTTCTTGTATTAGAGTGGTTTTAGCTTTGTTGTATTAGAGTGGTTCTAGCTTTGTTGTATTTGTGTTGTTCTGGCTTTGTTGTATTGGCGTTGCTCTAGTTTTCTTGTATTAGAGTGGTTTTAGCTTTGTTGTATTAGAGTGGTTCTAGCTTTGTTGTATTTGTGTTGTTCTAGCTTTGTTGTATTCGTGTTGTTTTGGCTTTGTTGTATTTGTATTGTTTTAGTTTTGTTGTATTTGTGTTGTTCTAGTTTTGTTCTGTTGCCGTTGTTCTAGTTTTGTTCTATTGCCGTTGCTCTAGCTTTGTTGTATTTGTGTTGTTCTGGCTTTGTTGTATTTGTGATGTTCTAGTTTTGTTGTATTTGTGTTGTTCTAGTTTTATTGTATTGGCGTTGCTCTAGTTTTCTTGTATTAGAGTGGTTCTAGCTTTGTTGTATTTGTGTTGTTCTAGTTTTGTTGTATTTGTGTTGTTCTAGTTTTGTTGTATTTGTGTTGTTCTAGTTTTGTTGTATTTGTGCTGCTCTAGATTTCTTGTATTTATGTTGTTCTAGTTTTTTTTATTTGTGTTGTTCTAGTTTTGTTGTATTTGTGATGTTCTAGTTTTGTTGTATTTGTGTTGTTCTAGTTTTATTGTATTGGCGTTGCTCTAGTGTTCTTGTATTAGAGTGGTTCTAGTTTTGTTGTATTTGTGTTGTTCTAGCTTTGTTGCATCTGTGTTGTTTTAGCTTTGTTGTATTTGTGTTGTTCTAGCTTTGTTGTATTGGCGTTCCTCTAGTTTTCTTGTATTTGTGTTGTTCTGACTTTGTTGTATTGGCGTTGCTCTAGTTTTCTTGTATTAGAGTGGTTCTAGCTTTGTTGTATTTGTGTTGTTCTAGTTTTCTTATATTAGAGTGGGTCTAGCTTTGTTGTATTTGTGTTGTTCTAGTTTTCTTATATTAGAGTGGGTCTAGCTTTGTTGTATTTATGTTGTTCTAGTTTTGTTGTATTTGTGTTGTTCTAATTTTGTTGTATTTGTGTTGTTTTGGCTTTGTTGTATTTGTGTTGTTCTAGTTTTGTTGTATTTGTTTTGTGCTAGCTTTGTTGTATTGGCGTTGTTCTAGTTTTGTTATTCCCTCGCCAACGAAGTTGCGATGGGTTATAGTAACGCTACCGTCCGTCCTTCCTTCCGTCTTTCCGTCCGTCCGTCCTTCCGTAACATCCTTGTGAACTCTCTAGAATCAACATCCTTCAATGGATTTTGACCAAACTTGGTACATACTTAGTCCTTAAGAAAATCTGGAACTCTGTTGATTTTGAACGTCATAGGTCAAGGTCACCGGGTCAAATTATTACCGCGTAATATTCTTGTGAACTCTCTAGAATCAACATCCTTCAATGGATTTTAACCAAACTTGGTACATACTTAGTTCTTAGGAGAATCTGGAGCCCTATTGATTTTCCAGGTCATTCAGGTCAAAGGTCAAGGTCACCGGTTCAAATTTTTACCGCATAATATCCTTGTGAACACTCCAAAATCAACATCCTTCAATGGATTTTGACCAAACTTGGTACATACCTAGTCCTTAGGAGAAACTGAAACCCTATTGATTTGCAAGGTCATAGGTCAAAGGTAAATGTCACCGGGTTAAATTTTTACCGCATAACATCCTTGTGAACACTCTAGAATCAACATCCTTATATGGATTTTGACCAAACTTGGTACATACCTAGTCCTTAAGAGAATCTGGAACCCTATTGATTTTCAAGGTCAAAGGTCAAGGTCACTAGGTCAATTTTTTTTACCATGTAACATCCTTGTGAACACTCTAAAATCAACATCCTTCAATGGATTTTAACCAAACTTGGTACATACTTAGTCCTTAGGAGAATCTGGAACCTTTTTGATTTTCTAGGTCAAAGGTCAAGGTTACCGGGTCAAACTTTTTACCATTTAACATCCTTGTGAACACTCAGAATCAACATCCTTCAATGGATTTTAACCAAACGTGTTACATACTTAGTTCTTAGGAGAATCTGGAATCCTATTGATTTTCAAGGTCATAGGTCAAAGGGCAACATCACTGGGTCAAATTTTTAGGCGATGGGATACGCCACGCTTTGCGTTGCCCTTGTTGTTTTGGCGTTACTCTATTTTTGCTGTCTTTGTGTTGTTCTAGTTTTGTTGTATTCGTGTTGTTCTAGTTTTGTTGTATTTGTGTTGTTCTAGTTTGGTTGTATTTGTGTTTTCTAGTTTTGTTGTTTTAGTTTTGAAGTATTTGTATTGTTCTAGTTTTCTTGTATTGGGGTTCCTCTAGTTTTCTTGTATTTGTGTTGTTCTAGCTTTGATGTATTTGTGTTGTTCTATCTTTGTTGTATTTGTGTTGTTCTAGTTTTCTTGTATTGGAGTGGTTCTAGCTTTGTTGTATTTGTGTTGTTCTAGTTTTGTTTGTGTTGGCGTTGTTCTATATTTGTTGTATTTGTGTTGTTCTAGTTTTGTTGTATTTGTGCTGTTCTAGTTTTGATGTATTGATATTGTTTTGTCTTTCTTGTATTTGTGTTGTTCTAGTTTTGTTGTATTTGTGTTGTTCTAGTTTTTTTTATATTGGCGTTGTTCTAGTTTTATTGTATTAGTGTTGTTCTAATTTTGTTGTATTTGTGTTATTCTAGCTTTGTTGTATTGGCGTTGTTCTAGTTTTCTTGTATTTGTGTTGTTCTGGTTTTATTGTATTGCCGTTGCTCTAGTTTTCTTGTATTAGAGTGGGTCTAGCTTTGTTGTATTTATGTTGTTCTAGTTTTGTTGTATTTGTGTTGTTCTAGTTTTGTTGTATTTGTGTTGTTCTAGCTTTGATGTATTTGTGTTGTTCTAGCTTTGATGTATTTGTGCTGTTCTAGCTTTGTTGTATTGGCGTTGTTCTAGTTTTCTTGTATTTGTGTTGTTCTGGTTTTATTGTATTGGCGTTGCTCTAGTTTTCTTGTATTAGAGTGGTTCTAGCTTTGTTGTATTAGAGTGGTTCTAGCTTTGTTGTATTTGTGTCGTTCTAGTTTTCTTGTATTTGTGTTGTTCTGGCTTTGTTGTATTGGCTTTGCTCTATTTTTCTTGTATTAGAGTGGTTCTAGCTTTGTTGTATTTGTGTCGTTCTAGTTTTGTTGTATTTGTGTTGTTCTAGTTTTGTTGTATTTAATTTGTTCTAGTTTTGTTGTATTTGTGTTGTTCTAGTTTTGTTGTATTTGTGTTGTTGTATTTGTGTTGTATTTGATTTGTTCTAGTTTTGTTGTATTTGTGTTGTTCCAGCTTTGTTGTATTTGTGTTGTTTTATTTCATTATTATCATTTAAATTTTTTGTTATCTTTGGAGCCACATCTATCTACATTTGTACATATAAAATCGGAAGTCCACTGCTGCTCCAGGGAAGAAAATAAACGTTTGTCCAGGAAGAATTACAACAATCAAGACAGACATGTACATAATATTTGTAATTCAATAGGACAAAAGAAGGAAATATAATACGGGGTGATCGCAGTTTGAAGGTTGTCAAAATAATTTAAATCACTTCAAGTTCTAAAGATAATTTCAATTTCAAAATATTAGTTTGATTTAAGAACTTGAATATTTCTCTATTTGTAATAATAAGTTTTAAGAAAATACTAAAATAAAAAGAGACTGTGATATTTACTCGGGTTGACGCTGTTATATTTATTTAGGGTTAGGTTAAGATTTGGTCACTTCAGAATTCAATCTTTAAATCTGAAAATTCTACAATCTAGAATACTTCAAATTCAATTCTAAAAACATGTCAGATGTAATTTGTATTTAAGTAAATAATTTTAATATTTCAATTTCACTGTCCAGTCTCAACAGTCGCCAGTGAGTCCGAGGATTTGAGTAAAAGTCAAATAAATCTAGAATCAATATCGTTCCGTGGACGTGCCTACAATTTGTAAGCGGATTAAGCTATACTTCCAACATAAATCTTTATTTTTAAAGATCTTTAAATTCAAATGAAATTTGTATGTAAAATAAATTTTATAAAATATTCAAATATTGACCGATTAATATACTATTATTTAGACAAACCAACTGCCATAAATACTCACTTTATATGTAAATAACAAAAAAAACTTCGTTTTATAATCTACTGAAAAAAACCCACATTTAATGAATTGAACTACACCATTCTAAAGTAGCAGACCATTACTTTTTTGGCGAAAAATTTATATTTGTAAAATACGTTTTCTATGAAATATCAAAGTCCCATTCTTATACCGGTGATATTTTTGTACAGGGATGAGAGGGTTGTGGAGTTTAACGACACTTTCAACAATAGTTCAGTTATATAGTGGTTGTCAGTTTTATTGGTGAAGGAAACCGGAGAAAGCCACCGATCTGTCGCAAGTCACTGACAAACTCCATCACATAATGTTGTATCGAGTACACAACACCCAGGCTGGATTCGAATTCACAACGTTAGTGGTGATAGGTAGTTGTAAATCCAGCTACCATACGATCACGAACGCGACGGCCCCTTTTTTGTGTATAAAAATACAAAATTACCAAATTTTGGTAACAACATCAATATAAAACTACTAGTACTCATAACCGTATAAATCCATCTATAATTTCTGTATACTACTGATAGATAGAATTACCGTAGTATTGTATAATGATAATGGAAGTGTATACTGTTGATGTAGAGAAAATGAGATTTTTTGGCTTTAGGTTTTATGGTGTTTAACGCCACTTTTAATATTTCATATATATCGTGGCGGGCTGTTTTATTGATGGAGGAAACCGGAGTGCCCGGTGAAAACCACCGATCTGTCGCCAGTCACTGACAAACCTTATCACATAATGTTGTATCGAGTACACCTCGCCATGAACGAGGTTCGAACTCACAACTTTAGTGGTGATAGGTACTGATTGCCATACTACGGTATCCCCTGAATGAGATTTGTGTGAGAATTAATCGGTGTACCGTAACTCGATTGATTATCTGCATCTTATATATCCAAATGAGCTTGATGCAAGGGATTCTACTTACACTGAAAAGCCTGCTTCAAACCTTGACCTTCACCTTGAAATCGACCTCGGAGAAAGATAAAAACAAAATAAAGCCCTACGACAAACGTGATAATTTCACTTTTCCAGTCAATTTCGGATTCATCAGTATCACCAGCGTATGGAGTTTACATTTCATAACTGATATTTTATTCTAAGGCTTCTGTTCATTACAGTGATTGCATGGACAAATCTCAACTGCTTGTTAACTCGTAACGGTCTACCAGTACGTGATGACAACCGTAGATTTATTGTAGCAATGACTTCAACCTAGGAGCAACTTAGCCTTGTTTCGGTAGTTTTTGTGTCCGCAGCTACAATCTGTCTATACAATCACTGTATACTGTTGATAGATAATCGTCGGTCTGTTAGATTGATACGTTGTTTCTGAAATGGCAATCGATCTTTTCCCTTTTCAGTAGATGTTTCCCTCTATCACCGACTAAATCTTTATCGGAGTAATACGAATGGATCTTATCAGAAACAGGAACTGGTTATCATTCGCGAACACATGGGTTCGCGCCCAATTTTTCGTTGGGTCCATTTTGCTCATCTTTTTAGTTTTCTGTCTTGTGTGTGTTGTTTTTTGTTCTTGTGCCCAATGCTGTCTGTGTCTCTGGATCGTTCGTTCGAATTTCTATGACATTTATTGAAAACTAAATAAATCACTTATTCAATTAAACCATGCCTTCGCTAGCCAATGTTTGTTCTCCGCTGTGAAGAGAAAGTGAGTGGATTGTAATATTTATCCAACGAAAAAGGTTAAGCCTATACAGATGCATTTTTGTTGCATATATGGTAATCGAAACGGTCGGTGAAATCCCCATACCTTGGTTCGATATCTGGAATCCTTACCATTTGAGGCGGGTAGCGGGGCTTTATTACACCAAATCCTGTTAGATGTCCAACGAAAATTGTTGTTGTTTAAGCCAATATTTTTTTCTGTTTATATGCACAGTCTTAATATGAATATTAGCTGTGAAAAAATATCTTTATTGTCCCACATATATTAACCCGGAAAGAATAATTAATTCTCTTTTTTATTACTTGAGGTTCGAAAAACAATTAATTAATAGATAATCAAATAATACTGAAATGCATCTCCGTTAATCAGTACACTAGAACAATTAACGCCATGCCCGTGGTCTTCTAACAACGTATCAATCTAACAGACCGACGTTTAATGACGTCACCCAAGGGCAAATATGTTGAAACACCACAGTTCATTTTGTGATTTAAAATAAAAAATGAAATGTTTTGATGGAAGTTTCCATTTCATTAAACAAATATTCCACAGAATATACCCAACAGCCAAGCTATAGATTAGAACAAAAGACATTATATTAAGATAGATAATTTCTTTAAATTGTTTACGGGAATTCGATTCTCCTGGTAGAAAATCTGTTTTTCTTCAGTCACACGTGCTGTTTATTTTACCAGAAAGCAAAAGAAAAGCAATAAAGATTAAAAATAATAAAGGAGAAATCGATCATATGGTTTACCAGAAATTACCATAAAACACCAACCACAGACACGAAACGTTGCGCGCAATTAAAAAAAACCGCAATGATTTAAAGGGGCATTAGCTACGATTTTTACCAAAAAATTATATTCTTTGGAAATTGGTAAATAGCTTTTAAAATGATGAAATAAAGGTAAATATTTCACATTAAACAGCTTATCGAACCACTTTCCGCCTTTTGAGAACGAAAATTACCATCGATTACTTATTTGCTTGCAAGCAAATAATTTGACCTCGCTTTTTCCGTATGCAATTGACCTTACTGGTGACAGGTAAAAAACGAATAATTTGTATTTTGTCACTTATTAACTGCCAACTTGCATGGTTCTTTGTCCGTAATTAACACCGACTAAAAGCAGATTCACAAAAAATAAGAAATAAGTGCATTGTTGTTCTGATTTAATGACGATTCGACAAACTCCGTAAACAATGTCGATAATTAATAAGATGGCGTCCATTTCATGATTGATCTCAAAACACGATCAGTATCACGTTTTCTTCCCGATGCGCGTACATTTCATAACATTTATAAGTTACAGAAACACGTTTTATTAAGGCATCAATCATATCTGATAGTTTTTATTGCTAACAAAAAATTACGATTTGGCAGATAATGCCCCTTTAATAAACAATACTTTTATGTGAATGATTACCTTTTGTCATTATGAAAATAGAATTGATACGCGAACATACTTGAAACGTCTTAAAGAAATTTAACAATTTTGCAGGTACCAGTCATTACTGAATACGTACACCGGACTTTGAGAGTTTGGGAGGGGTGGAATACATTCATTCGAATTTAAATTTGCCATCTACCCGTATTATTATTATTATCAAATAACATGTTTTATGATTAAATGATATGATTTGATTTTTGGTGTTTTAACGCCACTTTCAACAATATTTCAGCTATATCATGGCGACCAGTTTTAGTGGTGGAGGAAGCCGGAGTACCCGGAGAGAACCACCGACCATGGGCAAGCAACTGGTAAACTTTATCACTTGCGGCTGCGAGTCGAGTGCACCCTTTTTTGTAATTTACAAAGCCTGGCGCGAACCCACGCCGTATTGGTGATAGGCTTGTATGAGTTGTTAGATCCAACGACCTAACTCATTGAGCCACCCGGGCCCCTGTTTTATGATTAAAAAATAAACAGAAACAAAAATAACGACGAACATAACCATAATTTAATTATTGGTGCATTTTAATATCGTGAAAGTGAAGTTCGTTCTGGTCATTGGTTTTCACATTGGACTCTGTCATTTTAATGTTTACTGTGTGTAATATATGTTTGTTGGTTATACTACAAAACCACTTTCTGTGTAGATTTTAGTTTGCACTTAATAAAGGTTCATAAACACGGAGCTGTTGGTTCAAATTTTAAAGGTTTCGTATCTTTTCTGGTTGAATAAAGGAATACAGGTACTAGTATTTGGTCTGGTTGTCGTGCAATTGTAGAATCATTTTTTATGCTATCTTAAAATATATGGAACCGGGTGGCTTAATGAGTTAGGTAGTTGGATTACCTAACAACTCACAAGAGCTTACCGGTAATACCAATACGGCGTGGGTTCGCGCCCGGCTTTGTAAATTACAAAAAAGGGTGCCTTCGACTCGGAGCCGATATGATGAAGGCTATTACAGAAACGTCTCGTGTGTACTAAATTTGATATCTACGTTTGCATTATTATCGATGGGCCGATATGATGAAGGCTATTACAGAAACGTCTCGTGTGTACTAAATTTGATATCTACGTTTGCATTACTATCGATGGGCCGATATGATGAAGGCTATTACAGAAACGTCTCGCGTGTACTAAACTTTATATCTACGTTTGTATTACTAATATGATAATAGGTGTTACCTAACTTGCGACGAAGTCCAATATCTTTTTTAAACAATATTAACTCGGATATATGGACCTATAATATTTTTTCAAAGTAGACCGAGGGTGGATCCAGATTTTCTTAAAAGAGGGGGCAAATAGGGGGACCCAGACCCAAATCTTCTGTCGTTTTTTAAGTCCCGATCTAGGTACGAAACGACCAGGTTACGAAACGTCCGCATCCGATTTTCTGCACAGATTAAAACCATGTATTGACTTCCGGTATGCCATTTCCGGTGCATGAAAATTTAGTCATTAGTATATAGAAAAAAAATGCTATTTCTACCATAGTTGGGACTTCGTCCCATATCAATGGGCCGATATGATGAAGGCTATTACAGAAACGTCGCGTGTGTACTTTTTATATCTACGTTTGTATTACTATCGATGGGCCGATATGATGGTTATTACAGAAACGTCTCGTGTACTAAATTAGATATCTACGTTTGTATTACTATCGATGGGCCGTCGTGTACTAAATTAGATATCTACGTTTGTATTACTATCGATGGGCCGATATGATGAAGGCTATTACAGAAACGTCTCGTGTACTAAATTAGATATCTACGTTTGTATTACTATCGATGGGCCGATATGATGAAGGCTATTACAGAAACGTCTCGTGTGTACTAAATTAGATATCTACGTTTGTATTGTAGTCTTTAGTTTGACCAGACCGAGGCTCGTGTACACAATCTACCGCACCTGACGTGAACATGATTACCATCACACAACCAATACTGTTTCTCAGCACTTGAACATACCCTAAAGTGCTTCACCATAATCTTGTAAAGAGGCCACAATTACAAGATATATTATCATAAAATTGGCATTTTAGCTTTTTCAGTCTCTAAGGCCGAAGTATTACTAATTTATGAGAAATGACTTGTTACTTTGTGGAGTGTTTTACACGAGCTATGAGCTATTCGTCAGGAGACGAATATACCTTTAGCTTTTGTTTTGTTTTTGTAATTGTTTTTTTTCTGTTTGATTTGTTTTGGGGTTTTTTTTCTTTTGTTTGTTAGTTTTTTCTTTTGTTTTTTGTTTGTTGTTTTTTTTATATATACTTATGGGGGTTTACGCCCTGTCCGCGGCCCCATATGAATCCGCGCTTAGATATCTCCAACTCTCACGTGTAGAGGTTTCCATGCAGCTACTCTTGGTCGGGGATTCTAACGGTCATTTCGTGAGGATTCTCCCCTTATTTGGTATGGTAGTCACGATATAACAAGAAAACTCACGAAAGTGACAATTAATGATATTCAGATTAACTTAACAAGTGGTTATTAATCGACACGCGTCTGAATTTAAATTAAAACTAAACATACACCATCTTGGTGTCTCCGAATTAAATTTAGCGAGACCCCCCGGCCATCATAAATGGCAGGCGGCTGTAAACCGATGATGAAATAATCAAAAGCTTTTTTCTATGAACCAAAGCGATCAAATCATTTATTCTAAATAGCTACGCTCTCAATATAAAACAAGGAAGTCATTGTTATTAATAAAAACTCATTAGCTCATATCAAATTAAAATTGAAAAAAATATCAGTTTTAGAATAACTGATATATTGAATATGGTAGGCGATATTAGCCTTATTTCCGGTGTATACTTTTGTACATCGTGTGCCCATTTCCTAATACACGTTTCACGGAAACAACAAATGCATGCAAAACGCTAATTTATAAATTGACAGAGAAATAAAATATAAAAGACTTAATTTTTGTCGGAAATTGCGTAAAACTGCATTAAAAAATATCTTCATTAAAAAAATCTAAGTTAAAACATTTTGTGAAATGTTCTTCATTTATTATGATGGAAAGAAATTAATACTAAAGAGAATAGAGCAATTAAAAATCTTTGACACGAAAGAGACGATAATCGTTCAAAGATTTTTATGTCATTAACTCGTAATGATTTATGGTCACAAAAGATGAAATTTTACAAATTTTCCTTGCCATGCTGATTAAAGCAACATTCGGAAATGCTGTTTTCATGCGAGTTCATCGTTTCCGCTATGGGGGAACAACAAATGAGTTTTCACCAATTTCCTGCTTGGTTATGAATATTTTCCAATGAATGAATTAATGCTACGGTATAAAACTGGTTATTGGCGCTTATTACACAGTTCCGATTACGTTAATGTGTTTTGAGAGTAAAACATAAGTCGACAATGTCATTACTTCTTTAATGTAACTGAAATGTAAAAGCTCTCGAGAAATTTGATTGTTTCCGCGGTAAATTGAATATCTAGCATAACGTCTTAAGTTCCTTTTAAGATATCTCTTCTCATATTTTTGTCTTCAACGCCAGTATATTATATTAATGTTTGAAATAATTAAGTAACCTTATACAAGATCCACGCAATGTTATTTAAAATCACAAGAGGTTAATTATTCCCATTAACGGATGATGTGGTTTGGGACTCGTTCGTAATGGAAAAACTAATTTCATAAATCTACACACAATGTTCTTTTTTTATTTCAGAAGTCTAAGGAGATGCTCTCTGATTTATTTAGTTCATTTTTTACAAAAACCACAAGACAAGACGTAAAATAGAACAGCACGTGTCAGGTTATTTATAAATATGTTGCCAGAAGCGAATTCTTCATTTAAACACACTTTCGTTCAAGAGATTGTTGCCGATTGTTAACTATTACCGGACACTTATTGTAACTTTTCTATCAGTTTATCATATAACTAAACGTATTCAAATAATCTTGAACTTGGAAACGGTCTGTATTTTGGAGAAGGGGTGTGGAGAATCGTGTTACATCCCTTGCCCGAAATCTCATGTTTAAATCTAGATAATATACATGCAGGAGTCTTGATATGACTAACTGAAGCAAATTATCAATACATTTATGTATAGTTTGAAAACATATTTTGACAGTTGTGGCTAATCGAAAATTGTCGAAAGAAAAAATCCAATGGAAAATCGGCCGTAAAATCGTATCGTGTAACTGTATTTTCAGAAATATTCAAGCCAGCTTTCCTATTATCTAAGGGCTAAGCAGTGTCAAAGAAATCGCCTTGTCAAAATTTCTCCCGTAAGGTCATATGGTTAACTTTGTTTTGCAGTGTACCACCCCTTATTCAGAACGACTTCAATCCACCAAACATAAATTCATTTAAAAAATACACGTGTTAAACAAAATTAATTTTGCTAATCTTCCGCTATTTTGTAATCTGTGCCATGTAACACGAAAAAATAAAGGTAAGACACAAATTACCGCGAAACTGTTTACACCACTACAGAGAAAGTTCTTCGTATTTAAAAAAAAACGAATTTTCTTTTTAAAATCGACACCTTGCTAATCCTAAAGATAATATGAATTTGTATATGCATGTATATCTACTGGTTTCTCTGCATCCATAAGCCATACATGTATTAATTGTGTACTATATGTGCTCC
Organism: Gigantidas platifrons; assembly: GCA_002080005.1. Taxonomy (NCBI): domain Eukaryota; kingdom Metazoa; phylum Mollusca; class Bivalvia; order Mytilida; family Modiolidae; genus Gigantidas; species Gigantidas platifrons. Next base: position 480,168 of record MJUT01019669.1, on the reverse strand, counting down.
TATATGGCTCATTGCTGGAGAATGGCATCAACAGACTCTCCAGCTTCCATAACATCTGTCTGAGAAAGATAATGAAGATATTCTGGCCGAACAAAATCTGCAACAAAGACCTGCATGACATCACAAACACCAAGGACATGGAGACTTTGTTGATTCAAAAAAGATGGAGATGACTTGGTCATGTTATACGTAAACCTTCTGAAGACATGACTAAGGTAGCCCTAAGATGGACACCAGAAGGGGGGGGGGGGAAAGGAAGACCAAAAACAACATGGAGGTGCACCATTGAAAATGAAATAAAGGAAAGAGGATACACCTGGGGCACAATAGAAAGAAAAGCCAACAACAGAGAAGAGTGGAGGAAACTTGTTCTTGCCCTATGTGCCATGAGGCATAGCAAGGACTAAATAAGTAAGTAATAAGCTATATAAGGTAATAAATCCAACCATTGGTCAGTTTATAGGGATAAAATATTCGGCGGGAATACTGACCAATCGAAGTACGTACAATTGAGTTAAAATAAGACGTTTGTTTAAATATTTTTTTTAATTGGCGATATACTAACTATAGTGGTAATATACTAACTATAGTGGTGATATACTAACTATAGTGGTAATATACTAACTATAGTGGTGATATACTAACTATAGTG
>MJUT01019669.1:465102-477624 GCA_002080005.1 Gigantidas platifrons | reverse complement strand
ATGGTGGTGATATACTAACTATAGTGGTGATATACTAACTATAGTGGTAATATACTAACTATAGTGGTGATATACTACCTATAGTGGTGACATACTAACTAATGGTGACATACTAACTAGTGGTGACATACTAACTATAGTGGTGATATACTAACTATAGTGGTGATATACTAACGATAGTGGTGATATACTAACTATAGTGGTGATATACTAACTATAGTGGTGATATACTAACTATAGTGGTGACATACTAACTATAGTGGTGATATACTAACTATAGTGGTGACATACTAACTATAGTGGTGATATACTAACTAGTGGTGATATACTAACTATAGTGATGATATACTAACTATAGTGATGATATACTAACTATAGTGATGATATACTAACTATAGTGGTGATATACTAACTAGTGGTGATATACTAACTATAGTAGTGATATACTAACTATAGTGATGATACACTAACTATAGTGGTGACATACTAACTATAGTGGTGATATACTAACTATGGTGGTGATATACTAACTATAGTGGTGATATACTAACTATAGTGGTGATATACTAACTATAGTGATGATACACTAACCATAGTGGTGACATACTAACTATAGTGGTGATATATTAACTATAGTGGTGATATACTAACTATAGTGATGATATACTAACTATAGTGGTAATATACTAACTATAGTGGTGATATACTAACTATAGTGGTGATATACTAACTATAGTGATGATATACTAACTATGGTGGTGATATACTAACTATAGTGGTGATATACTAACTAGTGGTGATATACTAACTATAGTGGTGATATACTAACTAGTGGTGATATACTATCTATAGTGATGATATACTAACTATAGTGGTGATATACTAACTATAGTGATGATATACTAACTATAGTGGTGATATACTAACTAGTGGTGATATACTAACTATAGTGATGATATACTAACTAGTGGTGATATACTAACTATAGTGATGATATACTAACTATGGTGGTGATATACTAACTATAGTGGTGATATACTAACTATAGTGGTGATATACTAACTATAGTGATGGTATACTAACTATGGTGGTGATATACTAACTATAGTGGTGATATACTAACTATAGTGGTGATATACTAACTATAGTGGTGATATACTACCTATAGTGGTGATATACTAACTATAGTGGTGATATACTAACTATAGTGGTGACATACTAACTATAGTGGTGATATACTAACTATAGTGGTGTATCGTCAATGAAAAAAAAAGAGTTACAACAAACATCTAATTATAATTAGAATAATGTGTGCGTTGTTGTTTTATCACGACCGACCTTCACTTTTGTTGATTTGTAGCTAGCGAGGGTTAAAATGTTTTTGTTGATTTGTAGCTAGCGAGGGTTAAAATGTTTTTGTTGATTTGTAGCTAGCGAGGGTTAAAATGTTGGAATTATTCATCATATAGCCTACGTATTGGGAGAAACCAGAATAGTTACGTCATTAATATTTGTTAGAATAAATTAGGCATATGATATTGAATGAAATATAAATGTATATTGATTTAATTACTAGTTAAACCTACTAGTTCTACCAGCAAGATTGTCTATAATTTAGGAAAGAAAATTATGGCATTTACTAACAAGATTTTTTAATGTTTCATTAGCTGCGGAACCGTAGCCCTTAGGTTCTTGTACAGTTTTCTGTTATTTGCGGACCGCAAATATCAGAAAACTGGCCAAGGACCATAAGGGTTACGGTTCCGCAGCTAATGTTTCATAAGTTTAGCTGTGTCAGATTAGAACTTCTTAGTTTTATCAAGGATTTGTATGGTAGTACAATAGTTCTACTATACAAATCCTTGGTTTTATTAACTAGAGGCTCAGCACTGAGCCGAGCCTGTGTCGCTCACCTTTCATTCTGCTTTGAGGAAACTTAATACAGAACCTTCCAAAGGTGATTCCCACCAAATATCGGTTCATATCGGACGCAAAGCAGTTTCAGAGAAAAAGATTTTTAGAAATCGGCCAATCTATAACAAAAATTGCCTGTGGCAGCCATGTTTGTTAATGGATCAAAACGAAATGAGCAATCTCTTAGAGGACCTTCCATAGATGCTTCCTACCACGTTTCGGTCCATTTGGCCAAGCTGTTTCAGAGTAGAAGATTTTTAGAAATCGATCAATCAGAAACAAGAATTGCCTGTAACGGCCATGTTTGTTAATGGATTGGAACGAAATGAGCAATCGTAACAGACGACTTTCCATAGATGATTCCTACCATATTTCGGTTCATTTGGCCAAACGGTTTCAGAGAAGACGAATCTAAAAAATCAGCCAATCAGAAACAAGAATCGCCTGTGGCGGCCATGCTTGTTAATGGATCGGGACGGAATGAGTAATTTTTATAGAGGACCTTCCATAGATGCTGCCTATCACGTTTCGGATCATTTGGACAAGTAGTTTCAGAGGAGAAGATTTTTAGAAATCGATCATTCAGAAACAAGAATTGCCTGTGGCGGCCATGTTTGTCAATGGATCGGGACGAAATGAGCACTCCTTATAGAGGACCGCTCATAGATGCTTCCTACCAAGTTTCGGTTCATTTGGCCAAGCGGTTTCAGAGGAGAAGAATATTAAAAATTAGCCAATCAGAAACAAGAGCCGTCTGTGGCGGCCATGTTTGTTAATGGATCGGGACGAAATGAGCAATCTTTACTGAGGATCTTCCATAGATCCTTCCTACCAAGTTTCGGTTCATTTCGCCAAGCGGTTTCAGAGAAGATTTGTTTTAAATCAGCAATATCTGTATAGAGATAACTGTATTTTGAATACAGATATATATATTTAATTCTAACATGACCTCACACTTTCTCTTTGTTAAAAAAAACAGAATTATTTCTTCGTATTATCTCATTAGCACATGCGCCGATGAATGTGACTGACGTTTCCATTGGCAGCATAAATTGTGACCCGAATAATGTCGATAGAGGATGCAGTATTATTCGAGTTACATAAATTGTGTGCGACATTTTCCGCAAGCGTATGTATAAATTACCATCTTCCAATCAAAGTATACTACCGTATTTGTACTCTTAGACATATCAGAATCGAAATAAATCATGGAAGCCAGAATGTGTTTTGCGTTTTAACATGGATTGGCGGATGTTAGTAAATTGTATCCCTCGCTTCTGGCTCGGGATAAAATACTAATATCCGCCAATCCATGTTAAAACTCCCAACACATTCTGGCTTCCATGATTTATTTCTTAAACATAAGTTATCTTTCTTTTAACAGAGATTTTTTAGAAATCAACCAATCAGAAACAAGAAATGTACGGGGTGACCATGTTTGTTAACCGATCGGGACAAAATTAGCAATCGTTATAGAGGACTTTCCATAGATGCTTCCTACCAAGTTTCGGTTCATTTGGCCGAGAGCTTTCAGAGGAGAATATTTTTAGAAATCGACCAATCAGAAACAAGAATTGCCTGTGGCAGCCATGTTTGTTAATGAATCGGGACGAAATGAGCAATCTTTATAGAGGACCTTCCAAGGATGCTCCCTACCAAGTTTCTATTCATTTGGCTAAGTGGTTTCAGAGTAGACGATTTTTTTTAGAAATCAACCAATCAAAAACAAGGAATGCCTGTGGCGGCCATGTTTGTTGGCGGATTGGGACGAAATGAGCAATCTATATAGAGGACCTGCCATAGATGCTTCCTATAAGTTTCAGTTCATTTGGCCAAGCGGTTACAGAGAAGAAGACAAATCGGCCAATCAGAAACAAGAATTGCCTATGACGGCCATGTTTGTTGATGGATCGGAACAAAATGAGTAATGTTTAGAGAGGACCTTCCATAGATGCTTCCTACCAAGTTTCACTTCATTTGGCTGAGCGGTTTCAGAGAAGATTAAAATGTGAAAAGTTAACTGACGACGAATGACAGACGACGGACGCCAAGTGATGGCAAAAGCTCACATTGCCTCTGGCGAGGTGAGCTAATAACGTCGCCATTTAATCGTGCAATTAAGGGTGGCATTAAATGTATTTCACCAAATTTCTAATTTTATTTGCAAGAAATGGCAGAATAAGAAATCTGTTATAACAAAGTAGAAAAACTAGTGGTGTGGTCCTTCCACCATTCGTAGCTCCCGTAACGCTGGCGACACCTGTGTGACTTTGAACAATCTATACCGAATCTACATAACATCAACTGATAAGTTATGGTCTACATGGTTTTTGTGCTAAATCAAATGATTATTTTGATGAAAAAAAAATATTCATATGCTTGTTTGTTAACCTAAAGTAAAGCATTCGGAGTAATTGAACATGAAGTATAATGTCCAGACATGATAAATGTCAAATTTAGAACGAACATTATCACGTCCGAAATGATATAAAACTAATTTCCAGAAATCACTCATATCTATTCCGGTATTTGTTTTCGTTATTAGTGACACCTTACAGTCGTAAAAATGTAATAAATTGAAAATGAAAACGACAATTATCAGTAATTTTATATTGCAATGTTAACGGACCGTGAAAATTATCACTGACCACGCGAGGACCATTTACTCCTTGTATATGTAATTAAATTCTCTCTCAATAAGTGTAACTTATGAATTTATAGACAATATTGAATACCATCACAAGGGGACAATGATAGACATAAATTTTTATGTAAAGGCACAAACCATTTTCTTATCGGGACATGGGATTCAGACTTTATTTTAAAGAGTTTCCAGATGATTTCGAGCCCAATTGACCCCCGCATCTGCCCTTGATATTATTTGTGAATGCTCAATTAAACTAAGAATACGATTGCCGATTGCCGCAGTCTAGATCTCGTGTGACTGTCGTACCAAGAATGTTCGATGCATATGACGGAGTACAGAATTCTATGTCAAGATTTTATCAGATATGCGGTTTCATATGTGTATTCCACAAGTTTAGAATACAGAAATCGGCAACAATCGCTGCATTTTATTTATATATACAATATATCTACAAACAGTCTGATTTTTCCCATTTTTTTTTTTATCTCCATTGACTCCAATCTTTATTAGCACAAGATTAGATACATTCATAAATGGATTTAATTGATTTTTGGTGTTTAACGCCACTTTCAGCAATATTTCAGCTATATCATGGCGACCAGTTTTAGTGGTGGAAGAAGCCGGATTACCCAGAGAGAACCGCCGACCATGGGCAAGCAACTGGTAACCTTTATTACTTGCGACTGCGAGTCAATTGCTCCCTTTTTGTAATTTACAAAGCCGAGCGCGAACACACACCGTATTGGTGATAGGCTTGTATGAGTTGTTAGGTAATCCAACTACCTAACTCATGAGCCACCCGGGCCCTCATTCATAAATGGACCAAGTAATCAAACGACCAGAGGCTCTACAATTCGACAGCTATCAAATATATTTCAAAAGATTTGTCGGACCCTAATACATAAGATATACATATAAATAAACTGGATGTAAAGCATATCTACAATACAACTTTCTCGTAGTTTGCAAAAAAAAGTGTGCCTCCTGTCCGAGTACATGTGGATCATACTATTTCATGCCATCCTGTATGGATTTTAAAAGGATTCCAAAAATGTTGAGTAAAATGAAAAATTGTGAACAAACCAGAAAGACCATGAGTACTAAAATCTAAAATAGAACGAGTTAAGAACTTATGAAGATGGTCATAATGGATTTTCGGTTTATATGCAAAGAGCAATAATTTCAGCCAAATTTTCAGTTCAATGACTATAAAATAAGTAAGTTTCGGAAAGAATATCAGAATCTACATTCACTGTTGGATAAGAATGAAATCAGGACAATTCATACATTCTTGCAAAGTTAAAACTGCCAAATGTTTCTCGGGAGATGATATATTTCACATGCCATCAATCAGAAACAATTATTCAACTTGGCGACCATATTGGATGATAATATCTTTACAATTAAATGTGCGAATAATTCGGTTCATAATCAAATCAGTGTTGGGTTATTGCAGCCTATCGATCGTCACTTTTATCGATTGTTTCAGCTATACCGGGACTACCAGACTTAGTGGGAAGAGAAAACATCGACAAAACACCTTTGGCTGGAAACCTCAACACTTGAGGTTGGTAGCGTGAGTCGAATCCCTGGTCAATAATGCTAAGTTTGTGGTCAGAAGTCTAGGACATCCACGACTCGAGCACTCACACCCCCATACTCATATGAGTATTGTAGTTTCAGAGATAATATACTCAACGAGAACTTACTATAAATCAACATAAAGACAAAAAGCTAGTCATTTTATATCACTGTACTTATTGTCGAAAGCTTTAATGACCAGAGCCATCATAGAAGCTGTAATTAGTCATATGGCCAACAGATGCCTTTAATTTGTTCAGTATTGAGAAGTTATCAAACTGCTCCATATTCTTTGTTATAGTCGGTTGTAAGAGTTCAGGGGCCACCGTGGTCGTGATTGTATGGTAGTTGGATTTCCAACTACCTGTGCAATCAATGCCTATCACCACTAAAGTTGTGAACTCGAATCTCACTCATGGTGAGGTGTACTCGATACAACATTATGTGATAAAGTTCACTGTGACTTGTGACAGGTTGATGGTTTTCTGCGGTACTCCGGTTTCCTCCACCAATAAAACTGACCGCCATGATACAACTGAAATATTGTTTAAAGTGGCATTAAACACCATTAACCACAACCACCATTAGAGCTCTTGTTATCTTGTTATTTTGCATATAATGGAGCGGATGTGGTCGAGTGGTCTAGGGTGCTGGACTTAAGGCTAAGCGTTTGGTGCTGCAGTGTATCAATGGTGTGAGTTCAAATCCCGCCGAGGGAAGAACAACAATTTGACAGCTCAAAAATCTAATTCTAACACTGTTTGGTTTAATTTTCAGAGGTATATATATATGCGGATTTCAAATTAACCTTACTTACTTACTTATTACTTAGTCTTTAATAAAAAAAAAGTAAATTTTTTTTTAATAGTGTCCATCTTGAAAGGAAAATGAGAATGCTAAATATACCACTATCAGTATTTCTGAGAGGGGACCACCGAATGACTCACGCAGATTATTTTGGTTTAATGGAGCAGGATGATTTCAGGTGATGATTTTTAAATGATTTTTTGCTAAAAATAGAAACGTCATATAAATTAAATTATTAACAGCTTATATACAATACTGGTGTATTGACGGTAAATATAGAATTTATTTGGCGAGGCTTAGAAACGGGGAAAAGACGAGCTTTAGCGAGTCTTTCCATCGTTTCGTGTCGAGCCACATAAATTCTATACAATACACAAGTATTGTATTTATCCTGCAATAAAATTTGCAAAAAAATGTTATTTAATAATAAACAAGATTGCTATACGTAGCCATATGTTCCCCGCTGCAATAGAAAGAGGTGTAATGTGAGTACAGTAGAACCTGTGCAATCCGACACCTGAGTTTTCAGACATCCTGTGACATCCGACAAAAATTTATTGGCCCAAAGTAGTTCTGTTAACATAAATAAAACTTGAGTATTCCGACATCCTGTACAATCCGACACATTTCCTTGGTCCCTTGGTGTGTCGGATTAGAGGTGTAATGTTAGTATGTTATCCATGTGATATATTAATATCAGTAAAGGTATACACTCTACTGTGTTTTCAAAATTAAAAAGTCTGAATATATCAGCCCTTGAGGAAGACAGAAAAACAATGGCATTTGATATAAAAGGTTGATTACTACCTCTTGCAAATGTCAGACCAGAAATAAACTGTTTGAGGTCTTTCACATATGACCTTTTGTTAAGTGTCTAAACAAGATCCAACTATGATACAGTAGGTCGAAAAAGGTCAAAGTCCCATATTCCACAAAATTTGTCGAATTAAAATGGCAACATAGCAGGCTCAATTACATATTATGACTAACAATCCTACCATACATGAACACATTCTGATGAACAGTTTCATGAGATCTTACTCTGTTACACAATGTATAAAATAGTCAAAGTCCCATAACTCCTGTTCAGGTCCTTTGGCTTACTTGCTCTTATAAGACTTTTAAATTATTTGACCTTCAAATCTTTTCATTACGAGTGTACCTGATGAAGATTATTCCAGAAATGTGTTGTGTGCATTAAATTAGATACAGTCAAACCTATCTTATTTGACCTTCCAAGGGAACAGTGAAATATGGTCACATAAGACAGGTGGTTGCTTAATACAGGTTTAATTGATATGAAATGCACTGTGAAGGGAAATAGAATCTAAGGTCACATAATACAAGATGTTGTTTAATAGAGGTGGTCACTAAAGCAGGATTGACTGTATCTACATTTTTATTGGTACATCACATACACATGAACATGTGTACCAGTAAAAAAAATAACTCGCCATTTTCAAATTGCTTTTGTAACTATCACATTCCTCATGTGGAAAAAATCCTATATATCAATTTTCGTTGAAATGGCTGCCAAAATGACTGCCATTTTGAAATCGCATTGGTCACGATCACATTCCTCTAAAAACCCCTAAATATCAATTTTCAGTTTGTAATTGGAGCATTGAATCACTTCGAAATTGTTTATGTGTTTTGGCGACCATATTGAAAATAGCTGCCAAAATGGCCACCATAATGGCTGCAATGTCCGCCATTTTTAAATCGCATTTGTCACTATCACATTCCTCGGGTCGAAAATCTTCTAAATATCAATTTTCGTTGAAATTGTAGCACTTTGAAATTTTGATGTGTTTTGGCAGACATCTTAAAAATGGCTGCCATTCTCACAATTTTTTGAATTTTGCCCAATTTTGAACTTAAGCTAGAGATTCCTGTTATAATGCTTGTGTGTAAATTTGAAATCAATTGGTCAACAAATAAAAATCTTAGAGCGCTTAAAACATACTTAGTATCTCGGACGGACTAATGGATGGACGCCCAACATTTCCATATCCCCCGCTCCGCTTTGCGGGGGCGGGGACAAAAAAAGATAACAGAAACCCCATTAATACCTCAATAGTAGTTCCGGTAAGGGGCGTGGCTTAATAGCTTTATTAGGCTAAAGTGAAAAGTGTTATATGATGACAGGGGTGTGGCTTAATAGCTTTATTAGGCTAATGTGGAAAGTTTTATTATGACACTTTCATAATCAAGCAACAGTTTATTTCAACCCATTTATTCAGACAAAAAATAACCCAATTACAGGATAAATTTTGATAAAAAATGTCAGTGTCATTTCAAGCCAATTTCTAAACATAAGTTTCTAGAATGTTTTTTTCTGATACTTTTGTCAACAATACATCACAAGAAATGAGGATCAAGTCAGTATCGCGTATGTCATTGGCATTGATTGCAGCAACATATCTCCTGTACATTCAATGAATGATTTGATTTTTGGTGTTTTAATGCCACTTTCAGCAATATTTCAGCTATATCATGGCAACCAGTTTTAGTACTGGAGAGAACCACCGACCATGGACAAGTAACTGGTAAACTTTATCACATGCGGCTGCGAGTCAAGTGCACCTTTTTCTGTAATTTACAAAGCCGGGCGAGAACCCACGCCGTATTGGTGATAGGCTTGTATGAGTTGTTAGGTAATCCAACTACCTAACTCATTGAGCTACCCGGGCCCTTTCCAATGAATGAGGTGGTTGATAAATGCCATAGGAAAACAAGCCCAGTATTTAATTTTCAATAGCTTGATCTTCCCAAATACTTTTAAATTATTCTAGAAATGTGCACATTAAATTAGATATCTACGTTTTTATTGGTTAAATTTCATAACAAGGTAGGACAATGTCATTGAGTACTGACAGTGATCCCTAATAGGTAGGACAATGTCATTGAGTACTGACAGTGATCCCTAATAGGTAGGACAATATCATTGAGTACTGACAGTGATCCCTATATTTAACAAGGTAGGACAATGTCATTGAGTACTGACAGTGATCTCTATATTTAACAAGGTAGGACAATGTCATTAAGTACTGACAGTGATCCCTATATTTAACAAGGTAGGACAATGTCATTAAGTACTGACAGTGATGCCTATATTTAACAAGGTAGGACAATGTCATTGAGTACTGACAGTGATCCCTATATTTAACAAGGTAGGACAATGTCATTGAGTACTGACAGTGATCCCTATATTTAACAAGGTAGGACAATGTCACGAGTACTGACAGTGATCCCTATATTTAACTAGAGGCTCGGCACTGAGCTGAGCCTGTGTCACTCACCTTGCATTCTGCTCTGAAGAAATTTAATACAGAACATTCCATAGCCTATAGGTGCTTCCCACAGACCTCTACATTAACATTTTTTTTAACTTGTCCCTTCGGACATTACTAACTAAAACGAGTTGCAAGTCAAAATCATTTAGTCTTGTTTTATACTCCTGGTAGGGAATGGGGATGACCTCGGGCCTCAACTCTTGGGGCATTTAATTTATCTATTCACCCCGATCATAAATATATATGAGTTGTGGGTGGGGATCTCAACCATTAAAAAGTTCACCTCAGGTAGGGGGTGGGGTATGACCCCCGGGGCCTGAGCTATAAGGCATTTAATTTGCCTAGTCACCCTGATCATAAATATATATGGTTTAGGGGTGGGGATCTCAACCATTAAAAAGTTCCCTTCAGGTAGGGAGTGGGGTATGACCTCCGTGGCCTGAGATATAAGGCATTTAATTTGCCTAGTCACCCTGATCATAAATATATATGGTTTAGGGGTTGGGATCTCAACCATTAAAAAGTTTACCTCAGCTAGGGGGTGGAGTATGACCCCCGGGGCATGATTAATAAGGCATTTAATTTGCCTACTCACCCTGATCATAAATATATATGGTTTAGGGGTGGGGATCTCAACCATTAAAAAGTTAACTTCAGGTAGGGGGTATGACCCCCAAGGCCTGAGCTATAAGGCATTTAATTTGCCTAGTCACCCTGATCATAAATATATATGGCTTAGGGGTGGGGATCTCAACCACTAAAAAGTTCACTTCAGGTAGGGGGTGGGGTATGACCCCCCGGGGCATGAGCTATAAGGCATTTAATTTGCCTAGTCACCCTGATCATAAATATATATGGTTTGGGGGTAGGGATCTCAACCATTAAAAAGTTTACTTCAGGTAGGGGGTGGGGTATGACCCCCCTCCCCCGGGGATCTGAGCTATAAGGCTTTTAATTTGCCTAGTCACCCTGATCATAAATATATATGGTTTAGGGTGGGTATCTCAATCACATTTTTTTTATACAGATTCATTTTAACTGTATTATACAAAGTAAATTATATCAATATTTCAATAGAGTTATCTCTCTTTCCACAGATTAAATTGGAGTTATCTTTCTTTCCACAGAAAACAGATTTAGAAGATCTTTGAAGGTATTTCCCATAGGGTCAAATGTTAAACTTTGTCCCGCAGTGACGGCCATTTTGGACTTCAGATCAGCACCAAAAACATAATTTTGGTAGATGACCATCCAAGGAACATTTCTGCAAGAGATCATTTTTACTGACATTGTGGCTTCTGAGAAGAAGATCTTTGAAGGTATTTACCATAGGGTCCAATGTTAAACTTCATCCTGCTGTGGTGGCCATCTTGGATTTTGGTAGAGGACCACACCATAAAACAATTCCATTGACTGTGTAGTTTCTGACAAAAAGATCTTTGAAAATTGAGCCAATAAAAACACATTATTGGCCCTGGCCGCCATGTTGAATTCCTGATCGAAACAAAAAACATAACTTTTATAGAGGACCTCCTGATGCACATTTCTGCGAAGTTTGGTTCCATTTGGCCCAGTGGTTTCTGAGGAGAAGATTGAAATGTGAAAAGTTTGACGGATGCCAAGTGATGGCAATAGCTCACATGACCCTTTGGGTCAGGTGAGCTAACAAGGTAGGACAATGTCATTGAGTACTGACAGCGATCCCTATATTTAACCAGAGGCTCTCAAGAGCCTGTATCGTTCACCTGGATATAAACAGATCCAATTGGTCCTATGTAAAAACTATGTCCTGCAGTGGTAGTCATCTTAGAATTTCGATCAACATTAAAAACACAAAGTTTGTAAAGGACCTTCCAATGATTGATGCACAGTTTAGGTACCGGTTCAATCAGTGCAATAGCTTCAGAGAAAGAACATATTTCTGTATTTTCCACATATGGTCCTGTGTTAATACTATGACCTGTGGTGGCAGCCATCTTGAATTTCGGATCGGCATAAAAAACCCAAATTTTTTAGAGGACCTTAAAATGATCCTTCCTGGGCAGTTTGGTTTCAATTGTCCATGTGGTTTAAGAGACAAAGCGCTTTGAAACATTTTTTCCCATAGGGTCCAAAGTTAAACTAAGTCCTGCCGTAGCCACCATTTTGAATTTCATATCGGAACAAAAAACGTCAAGTTTGTAGAGGACCATCCAATGGACGTTCATGTACAATTTGGCTTTAATCATATTTGTAGTTTCTGAGAAGAAGGCATTTGAACATTTTCCCATAGGGTCC
>MJUT01019669.1:453679-464298 GCA_002080005.1 Gigantidas platifrons | reverse complement strand
TTGGTAAAGGACATTCCAATGATCATTCATTTACAGTTTGGGTTCAGTCAGCTCATTAGTTTCAGAGAAGAAGATCTTTGAAATTTCAGCCAATCAGAGCATATTATTGGCCCTGGCAGCCATGTTGAATATCCGACTGGAACGAAAAACAGAAACTTTGTAGAGGACCATCCAAGGAACATTCCTGCTAAGTTTGGTTCCAATTGGCCAAGTGGTTTCGGAGAAGAAGCTTGAAATGTGAAAAGTTTACAGACGACAGACTACAGACGACGGACGCCAAGTGATGACAATAGTTCACATGGACCTTTGGTCTAGGTGAACTAAAAATGAGGGTGAATGGGAGCAGAGAGGTTCAGCTCGTTGGCTTCTCAGCTTCAACCTCAACCCCAATGACAGGGGTTTGGATCCTGATATACACCTGAATTGTTAAGGTTTCCAGACACCTATCAAGGCCAAGGTGTCACCTGTCAGCTCAATAAAACCACATTCCTCCCCACATAATGTTTGGTAGTCATGATAAAACTGAAAAATTTCTTAAAGCAACCATAAACACCAATAAACTTGACCCTTAAAGAAAATGACAGCAACCTTCTGAACTAAATTTTAATTAAATAATAAAACCTTATGTTTTGTTCATAGAGGTATAAAATGATTTTACCTGATAATAAATTTTCATTAGACAATAATAATTGCTACCAAATACTTTTGTATATAAAATGTAGGCAGAGAATAAATCTACAAAAATCACATCACTATTGCGTGTCCACGGCCCTCCCCCTTTCTAATTTTATAGATTTCTTAGAATTATTCTGCCATATATATATGTACATTGGTTTCAAGTGTTCTATAAAGTTGTGAGTTTGAATCCCAATCATGGCAAGGTGTACTCGATACAACAGTATGTGATAAAGAATTTCAGTGACTTACAACAGGTCGGTGATTTACTCCGGGTACTCCGGTTTCCTCCACCAATAAAACTGACCGTCACGATATAACTGAAATATTGTTGAAAGTGGCATTAAACACCATAAACCAACCAATAAGATACAACAGGGAGACTACTATCTTGTCAAAATGTCTTACTCAAATAAAATAAGAATTACATGTTCATTTTTCCAAAAGACTGATTAGCATATAAGCTTTCAGCTTGTTTCCAAATCCACATTATGAAAATATTGTATATTATGCATCATTTATGTTTATCTCAAATAAATATTGTTTAAACACATATAATTTAATTTGATGTGAATACTGCAATCCGATTGGCCGATCCGCCTGGAGCAACATTGGTTATACTCGATAACCTGGGTTGGTATTGTGACGTCATCAACGTGTTCATCAGCGACAAATTCAAATAGTCACATGAAATAATCACAATTAAAATCGAGGAATAATTAAATTTTGTTGTAAAAATTAAATTATAGGGAATATTTGAAATTGTTGAACAGGTTATACTTGCATAACCTGGTTTGGGTCAGTTTACGCTTTTCATAAACCACTTCGCGGTTTATTAAGCGTAAACTGACCCAAACCAGGTTATATCGTATAACCTGTAACAAATTCAAATATTCCTTAAATAATATAAGAAAAACTGCTTTGACTTTTTTTTTATATGTCTTTGAACCAGGATATTTATTTCATGAAATTACTACAATTATATTTACAAAACAAATTTTAAAAAATTTAAGTTTCATAAATACATTTCTAATAAATAACGGAACACAACACATAAACCAAACAAAATTGAAATTCTTATCTCTCTGTTGTGAAAAAAAATGTCTAGAAAATGAAAAGGATCTTCTTTCTTTTCATTTATCAGACAAAAATTCAATATAAGAGTATACACATTATTCTAATGCAGTTGTGTATGTAATACCTTTTCTGATTGGACAGCGTCAAATATTTACCGGCATCAATTACATAATTGATGTCGTCAAACAATTTGTGCCTTCAGAGACAATATATCTGGTTACTTGAAAATTCAATTTTTACTTATTTACATGTATAAGAAAATGTATAGAATGGAGATAACTATAATGTAAGGAAAGATTTACAGACATTAATGGTGATTTGATGGTCACAAATACCTGTTTACTGGTCCAGTTAACATGTCTCCTATAAACTCAATTTGTAACGATTGTATCAACAATTGATGACTGCAAATTTTCAAATACAATAAGGTTATCACCTCAACTGAATGACAAATAAAACTCAGAAATATGTTTACATTTAATGTTAAGAAATAAAGGATGCAGGATTTTGTTTTTGTAATGATGACAACTTAAATGCTATGTACACATTGCCAGAATAAACAAACTTTGAAAATAAGTTTTAATAGAGAATTAATATACAACCATACAAACAATTTTTATTTTTTGTTCAATAGAGGGATGATTTTTTTTTTATTTCAACTTTTTTTCTTACTTTTGATTCTCAAAAACTTAAAATTATATTATATTTTGAAAATCAGACTTATTATTTAAAAAAAAAAACTCATAATATTTGAATAATTTTTTTTTTAGAAGTCATAAACATTATGATATGACTTCTATGGTGAAGCAGCATTATAAACATTTAAAATCAACCAGAGTTTTCACTCAAAATGATGAATTCAAAATGAAATGACGGATACATTCTTAATGCACTGAACAAAAACTGCCCGATTTTTTAGGCTTTAACTTCCCCCCACAATTTGTTTACGAGAAAACAACATTTCTGATTATGACAAGAATAACATAAATATGTAGACAAAAGTTAAATTGTGTCTGAACAACATAATTTAGGACAAACTACATCAATTGATCACAAATCAAGTTTTCAATCTTCTCTCCATTCAATACAAACTTCTATACACATGTATGAACACAGTCTAGAGAACTCTAACAAGAACCATCACTCTTGAACTGCCTGTATGACTTTTACACCTTCACACTGAAGATTATGCTACAGTAGGAGCCAGCCTTGATACAACAGCTATAGCTTTCGTAAATATGTTACGGACCATTGCAGGACACTGTGGCTTGTTACATAAGTACTCTATTGATAATCTCATCTCATGGAACAAGGTTCTGAAACAGGATGATTCAGAAATTCAGTTAAAACATCACACATTATCAGACAAATAAAACTGACACAGAATTAAGGGCAAACAATTCAAATTGACAATAAATACACTGTCGAGGCAGACTTTTTGAAAATCGTTGGACCTACGGAGCAGAATTTCATAGGGTCCGGCATTTCCGTCGTCCTAACTTTCCGCCTAACATTTCAGTTTCGTGTAGGATGAATGTTTACATCCCGACCGGAAACATGATCGCAAAAGTAAATTTATTAATGTTGATATGAACTTATAAAGCTCCTTTTCACATTTGCGGTATTTATTTAAAAACCTGTTTAATTTTCAATAAAAGAAATTACACCTTACTATTGTAAAAATGAATTTAAAATGATTCAATTTGAAAATGATGAATTGATATGCTGTATCGATCCGGATTTCTGAACCTTCCCGATTACGTTCCCTAGATTAAAGTCTTCATTTCCGGTACCACGAAAATGTGGCAGATTAGATTTGTTGAGGGTTCTAAACCTGGGAAGATTAAAAAAGACGACGTAGGAAGGGAAAACGTGTCAGAACGTGAGAAAAGGGCTCGGTACGAGCAGGAGAAATGCCCCGAATGCACATTTAACGATAAATGGTGAGGAACGGGAATGCCTCGAATATAATAACCAGAAGAAACTCATTGAATTAGAGATAGAGAGAGAGAGAGACTTTTAGATGTGATTTCATTCTGTCAGAATTAATATATGAATGTATCAAATAATTCGAAGAAAATGTGTTTTATATTATATAAGCTGTCGACAAATCAGGTCCAGCAGAAACTCAGTAGGTCCACCAAAAATTGATGAGTAGTGGACCCAATATCCAGCAGCTGAATTTTTCTCCCTCAAAAAGTGTCGAAAAATTGCTTGCACTTCCATCAATATTAGAGACCGTCGTGGTTGTAATCATATGGTAGTTGGATTTACAACTACCTGTGCAATCAGTGCCTATCATCAATAAAGTTGTGAGTTCGAACCTCGTTCATGGTGAGGTGTACTTGATACAACATTATGTAATAAAGTTTGTCAGTGACTTGTGACAGGTCGGTGGTTTTCTCCGGGTACTCCGGTTTCCTCAACCAATCAAGCTGACCGCCATGATAATATTGTTGAAAGTGGCGGTATAAATACCATAAACCAACCAATCCATCAATATCTAATCCACAGCAATCCATCCGAGTTCTACAAGTGTTATGTATACAATACTGAGTAGTCCCTTACTTATAAACCCAATCCAAATAAAGGCCACCCCTGTTATCAGGCAAGATTTTAGATGCACTTAAGATAGTAAAATTCTACTAAATTGTCACCCTCAAGAGAGACTAACCTCTTATTGAACCACCTTTTCATTGCAGAAAGGGGGGGGGGCTTTATAACAAGGGGACTACTGAACTTCAAATAATAATCTATGGTTGATATAAGTACAATGTGAGAAATCTTGTATGTACTTATATAATACAAAAAAGGACTTAATTTGTTTGGGAATAAATTAAGCAGAAAATTCTAATGAAATAGATGTGTATTGAATTGTGACAAGGGAGATAATCGTTGATATTGAAGAAAAAAAAATGAGATAAGGGAGATAACCATTTTCTTTTTTTAAATTTCTAAAATTGGGTTATTTCCCTGATATTGTCTTGCAACCTTATCTTGATGAAAGTATACAATCTAAAATCCAAATTAATTTATCAAAATATATTTAACGATTATTTCATGTACCCTTTTTTACTAAATCTTCCATGCATCTGTGATTTTTTTTACATATCTGAACAACAAAAGAACTGTAATTATTTACACCATACACAATTAATTCATTAATTAATAATTTGTTGGATACCAATTTAAATGGTTTTCATGAATATCACAAAACAATGAAATTCAGTACATTGTACACCCCTTTCTCCTCCAAGTAGTGCAAATGTAGAATGGGAAATAATCATTAATTAATAAACTCATAATTTAAAATGTAAAACTTGGGTAACAGTGACAGTGAAATGTTACAAAAGTCTCCCAAACATACAGGATTTTAGAGTAGACCTCATCCCTGCTTTGAACCCATAAAATATAACCATAGGCGTCATAATTCAAAATCAATATAATAAGGACCATCCAGGCCTAACATACTTTAAAACCTTAAGTACATCAGACTTATGATTCGTGAACAAATGTTGTGGGAACTTACCCACACGAAATATACTTTTTTTCCCATGTTTTTTGGGGAAAGAGGGGGGTGTGTGTTTTATACACCAATAATTTCTATGCACAAAAATATACAGTTATCAGTAATAGAAATTATTCTATATATATGCATGCAATACAAAGGCAACTATGGTAATCTTGACGTAGACATACCTGCTGTAAGGATTTCTTCGTGATGAATATCTAAGTAACAGAAACCTGTAGTAGATAATTGGTAAAAACAGGGAACATTTACCACTGAAAAAAAAACATTTGTGTGAAACTATATTTATAAATAGTGAAAACAGGGAACATTTACCACTGAAAAAAACCCATTTGTGTGAAACTATATTTATAAATAGTGAAAACAGGGAACATTTACCTCTGAAAAAGAAAACATTTGTGTGAAACTATACATATAAATAGTGAAAACAGGGAACATTTACCACTGAAAAAGAACATTTGTGTCAAACTATATATATAAATAGTGAAAACAGGGAACATTTACCACTGAAAAAAAAACCATTTGTGTGAAACTATATTTATAAATAGTGAAAACAGGGAACATTTATTTACCTCTGAAAAAGAAAACATTTGTGTGAAACTATACATATAAATAGTGAAAACAGGGAACATTTACCACTGAAAAAGAACATTTGTGTCAAACTATATATATAAATAGTAAACTGACAATAACCCTGGTCAGTCTTGAAGAATGACATGGTATAGCTGGGTAGATGAAACAGGGCTGGTAGACTTATAGAAAAATAAAAAAATATACACTTTTTTGATGATAAAAGAAATACAAAATGTGCTTTAGGTTTGTAGCAAGAAATAGGGATTAAAGATGATATATGCCACTTTAAACAATATTTCAGTAAACTCAATTTGAGACCATCAAATCTCCAATTGATGTCGTGAAATTTTCAAATCCAATACAGTTATCTCCTATTAAGTGACAAGCTCATTATTGTTATCAGCATGATGTTATATTGACAAATCCTTGATAAGCCGATGTTGATCATGTTTTGCTCGAAATGAATTTCTCATTACATCTTACATCTCAGGCTTCGCTGTCGATGCACCATTGCTCTGAGAAATCTATTCTCACAAAAACAAATAAAACAATTGAATATATTTCAGTGATTCGGCTATGCACCGGTCTCAAGACATTTGCCCACCTATTTCTCAAATTGTCCTGAAGAACTTTATAATAAACAGCTGCGCCAAGAGCGCATGATACGCCCGTCGTCAACATTCATACAATATTTGTAAAGACTTTCTTTCCCATAACTCTGAAATGAAAAATCGAAATTTCACCAAAAAGTATACAGACCGTACGACTATCAATTCCAAGAACTGTGCGAAGTTTGAAGTGAATTGGCCAAGGGGTTCTCAATTTACATCGCGACATACGAAAAATCGCCTACAATTTGATGAATAAAGTCCCATAACTCTGGAATGAAAAGTTGAAATTTCACCAAAAAGTATACAGACCATAAGACTATCAATTCCAATAATTATGCAAAGCTTGAAGTGAATTGACCAAGGGGTTCTCAATTTACAGCGCGACATACGAAAAATCGCCTACAATTTGATGAATAAAGTCCCATAACTCTGGAATGAAAAGTTGAAATTTCACTAAAAAGTATACAGACCATAAGACTATCAATTCCAATAATTATGCAAAGCTTGAAGTGAATTGGCCAAGGGGTTCTCAATTTACAGCGCGACATACAAAAAATCGCCTACAATTTGATGAATATAGTCGCATAACTCTGGAATGAAAAATTGAAATTTCATCAAAAACTATACAGACCGTAAGACCATCAACTCCAATAACTGTGTGAAATTTGAAGTGAATTGGCCAAGGGGTTCTTAAGTTAGAACGCGACATGTGAAACGGACGGACGGACACTCGGAGATTGGTATACCATAATACATCCCATCTAAAGATGGGCGTATAAAAATTAGTTCAATTATTAAAGAATGTCTTGAAGAAATTTTTATAATAACTGGCAACTGTCCTGAAGATTTCAAAGTCTAGCTGAAACACTGTATTTATTATATTTTTTTCTATGTTACACTTACGTAAAGGTCATTAGAAACACGGCAGGCATTATAAATATTTCTGTACAGGCTATAAACCTTAATATACTGACTTGTTGAGCTTGTAATTTACTGATCATGTTTCTGACAAACTGCATAGATGTTGGACCCATAATCTGTTAATATATAATATTTGAAACTAGTTTAATATATATATATATGTATATAAACAATTCAAATTTTATTTCTCATTAATGATAAATCTAACATATTTATTTTTTGTTTTATATTCCATTTTTGTGATCTTATAAACACTGCTGTGTAATAAACAAACTTCCTGAAAGTGTATTTATGGTCAGACCTGTATTAAGAGGTCATCTTTGGGACAAAGAACAAGTTATCTTTTAAGAGAGGTCATACAGGTGACCTCTTAAAAGAGGTTCAATTCATATGAAATCGTCTACAACAGGACAACACAAAGGTGACCTTTAATACAGTTGACTGCTTAATAGAGGTGACCACATGGGCAGGTTTGACTGTAGTTTGATTGTAAATGTTATAAATATTTGGCAAGTGAAGTACAGTCTGATTAAATCCATTTCAATGCAAAACAACATTCAGTAGGTATTTGAGAATATCATGTGAAAAAAAATAGTTGACAGACCTAGGTATGATCTTGTTAAAAAAAAATCAAAATTACAAATAATCCATCATAAAAGGTCATAATTATGCTAACAAAAAAACATATACTCACATTAAGAGTCTGTATTGTAAAGTTGCAGGCGTGTAAAAGAGCATACAAAAACACTGGTATCAATGACACTGATCACATGTTAAGGCTATAAATAGAACAAGAAAAACAAATGTTGGTATACACAATGTCCCTACACATCACACAACGTTTTTAGAAAAGAGAAGACCTGTGTGAAACAGAACAAATATGGACAGACCTGTGTAAAACGGAACAACTGTGGAATGACCTTGTGAACTGAACAATAGTGGGCAGACATAAGCTAACCTGAACAATTGTTGGCACACTTGTACTTAGCTGAACAACTGTGGGAGGACATGTGTTAAACTGAACAACTGTGGGAAGACATGTGTGAACGTGAGCAACAGTAGGCAGACCTGTGAGAACCTTAACAACTGTGGGAAGACATGTGCTAACCTGAACAACTGTGGGCACACCTGTACCTAGCTGAACAACTGTGGGAAGACATGTTAACCTGAGCAACAGTAAGCAGACCTGTGTGAACCTGAATAACAGTAGGCAGACATGTGTTAACCTGAACAACTGTGGGAGGACATGTGTTAACCTGAGCAAGAATAGACAGAACTGTGTGAACCTGAACAACTGTGGGCAGACCTGTATGAGCCGGAACAACTATGGGCACACCTGTGTGAACCTGAAGAACGGTGGGCACAATTTTGTGAACCTGAACAAATTGTGGGCACCCTGGGCAAACCTGATCAAATGTGGGAAGACATGTGATAACATGAACAATTGTGGGCACACCGTTGTGAACAACTGTAGACACACATGTGATACCCTGATCAACTGTGGATGACCTTTGTGAATCTGAACAACTATACTCAGAAAACTTTTTATTTCATTAGCTTACATAAATCAGTTTCCATCAATATAATATTATCATATAGTCTAAGTACTAATATATCTTTTAAGAAAGGATACTTGTTAATGGATAACTGTTCATGAACATGATAGAATACATCAAATAGTGACAACTGTCTTCTGCCAACAACAATGCCAGGAACTGTCGGTTCAGTTGAAAGTGTGGTAAACGCTGATGTAGCCTAAGGGCACTGGTAGCAGCATTACTGATTAATGCCCTCTGATAAAATCCATATGGTCCACCGCTGAAAAAAGAAAATATACGGTTAGTATTATGGTGTTAAATGCCACTTTCAACAATATTTCAATTATATCGTGGCCATAAGTTTAATTGGTGGAGAAAACCTGAGTACCCAGAGAAAACCACTGACCTGTTGTAAGTCAAATGTTACCTTTGTTAGAATGGATAAGGATCATAATGGCGGTGCCATTTTATTTTAATACATTACAAGATTAGAATTAATATTCTGTTTTATTGGATGGGATGAGGAGGGGCACATTGGTCTAGTGGTCCAACGTGAGCATTCATCTTTACTTATTACTATCTAATATTTTCCTTACAACAATAAGGCTTATGCTGGTGCTCGGTTAGGAACCAGCTCCGTCTGTCTGTGAATTTTGACGATTTTTATTTTGTCGTTGAAGAAACAGTGGTCTTTGTTTGTAAAAATAACAGACATTTCTTTACATGTCTGATGAATTGATACTCAAGCTTGATTGGACAAAATATTGATACTCAAGCTTGATTGGACGAAATTTCATGCAATTTTAATAGTTTTAGGATGGATGAAAGTACAGTACCTTTCAATTTTGACAATTAGCACTTCCTGCTGTTGCAGAATTATTGGATATTGTCTTTTGAAGTCTTGCTTTGTTGTATGTGTTCTTTTATATGTTTGTTTGTAACTTGAGATGATGATGCTGTTAATTTTGTACTAGATCAACATGCTTAGTTGGAGTTTTATAGTGCTAGTCCACTGAAACAACAGTGTGTGTGTTGTCACTCCACTCTGACACATTCTCCCTATTCCAAGTCAAACAGTCTTTGTTCGTGCTCCTTAATGCTGTGTGCTTAGTTGAGAAGCAGCAAATATCAGTTTTATAATCTTTGGTTTGACCTGACTGGAGCTCAAACCCAAGATCTACCACACCTGATACAACCTTTAATTGCACCATCAATGTAGTCTGGTTCTATTGGTTTGAAGCACATAATGGACTACTACCGATACTTAACTATCAACATCTTACCCAGCAATAGGAAAGAAGAAGAGGAAAGTACAGACTACAGTAAAGATTCTGGTAATCCATAGACCTGATTCTACTTTCTTTGACAGCATAAATGTCTGAAAAAATAAAAATGATTTAAGTCAACATATAACAATAATTCAAAATTAATCTCAAACAGCAAATACTAATCAAAAGATACCAAATTTACAAGGCCTCTCATGTAAAGGTCTAACTAAATTTACAAGGCCTCTCATGTAAAGGTCTAACTAAATTTACAAGGCCTCTCATGTAAAGGTCTAACTAAATTTACAAGGCCTCTCATGTAAAGGTCTAACTAAATTTACAAGGCCTCTCATGTAAAGGTCTAACTAAATTTACAAGGCCTCTCATGTAAAGGTCTAACTAAATTTACAAGGCCTCTCATGTAAAGGTC
>MJUT01019669.1:418447-439308 GCA_002080005.1 Gigantidas platifrons | reverse complement strand
ATTTTTTTTTATATGACATAAGGAAAAGTCCATATGCCCATACCCTCAAAAAAACAATTCATGCATTTTAAAAATGCAAAGGAAAGAGAGCCAAAAGAAATAAATACTAGCGTTTGCCCTTATTTTTATTACATCCGTTCCGAATCTAAATAGTATTATATACAGTTACAAATAATTGTACAAATATGGATATTCATTTCTAATAATTATGGAAACGGCCCACACATGAAAAAGAGGGAATATATATCAGTATTCTAAATTTAGATGTGACAATTTAACTTCCGGTATGGAAATCAATACACGATCAAAATTTTCAGACTTTTCTCACCTGCACATCTAGCTTTTTTTTTTTGCTAGGTAAAAAGATTGTATCGTACGAATGGAGAAATGGAAAATATTTATAAAAAAAAACAAAAAAACAACGGGAATAGGCCTATTTATTTACAACTGTCTGCTTTTATTTTACAAGATTGAATATAAAATTTGTTCTGATTAATAAATATTATGTCCATTAAAACAACATGTACGAAAGATAAAACTTCTAGATAATCACTCAACTGTGACCAGATTTACGACTTCATTCACATGTCCTGTGGAGAAACAGGTAAGATTTTGAAGATGGGGGCAATAAAAGTTAATCCTTTTCACTAATTTTGCTAGTGAATTAAGGTCTATCACAGTGGGAAAATGTCGGTGAAATTCCCACTGAAGGATTAATTTTATGTCTATCACGGTGATTCATCACGGCATGTCTCTGACCGTACTGTATCTCCCATCATGCAATGCATTGCTGTCATCTTTCAGTTAATATCGCGAGATCACGTTAAAAAAATGGCAGTGAAATGACCAAATCATCGGGTGTAAGGAAAAAACGTGCTGTAATCGAGTGTAACACCACTCTCTGAGGGTAAGATGGTTATGAATGAATAGAAAAATGATTGGTGAAGTGATATATATTAGGGTTTTGGATAGAAAATAAAATCTGATAGGCACAAAATGTGGAAATGTGCTACAGTTGAGATGCGGAGGAAAATCCGCTGTTTTCATTATGGAGAGCGCTCTGACGTTCAACGACAACAGCAAGATGTAAATAGTCGTCGAACGGAAGAGGAATCTCGGACTAATCCTGAACATAGCACATGTCACTCATGTGGCTGTGTGTTACATTACAAGAATCGTCTTTACAAAGATGAATGAAATTCAAAAAACCTACCAACGAGAAATTGTTGCAATCTAATGAAGGAATGATACACTCAATCTATTATTAACAATGATGATGTGTCCTTTTCGCCAATTTTTTTTGTTCCAGATATTTCTTTGGAAATGCAAGTGTTGTTTTGCGCCTCCTTTTTAGAGATCTATTGAATTATTTCCCTTGTCAGTGATATCGACACACTCGAGTGATATATACCGGCGTACTGCATTTCACCTCACCTATAAAATAAATGTTGTTTTTTTCAGTTACATATATTAATTTGCTCTCGGAGTATTAACCACTTCCATTTTTGCTAGAGTGTACAGAGTTAAGAAAACCTCAGAATTTATATTACAGAATATTTACTCGCCGGCTCTCAAACATGAAAAAAGTAAAATAATAATTGATCCTCGCTTTCTCGATATGGAAATATTCTTTAAACTTCTTTTGACTACTTTACACTGGGACATTCATATAATAAAAAAAAAACATTATTAATCCTAGCTTTGAATATGGCAAAATATATACCTATATACCTGTGTTTCCGCTTGCATTCTTAAAAAATAAGGTAGATAGGTAGGGAAAACTTGTTTTTATTTATTTTTGTTTATTTTTGCCCGAGTCATATTAATGCGAAGACAAACTACTGTAGAAACATCACCTAGTCACCAATTAACTTTTCATACCACCGATTGTCAAATTCATAAGATAAAATGTGTTTTATTTCATTTCTTTTATTTTCGTACCATAAGAGATAACATAGTGTTTGTGTTAAAGCAAAGCAGAAAAACCAACAAAACAAAAACAAAAAACAACAACAACAAACAAACAAAACAAAAACGAACGAACAATGTGTGCACCCGAACAATGTGAACAAAATTCTATTTTCTGATAAATGTTGAAATTATAGAGCGACTTGATGCCTTTCTGATCATCTCTTTTATTTTGAAAGATACATATAAAGATTATAATGATATATTTGGAAAGAATAATAATAAATTGGGATAGAATTTAAAAGGAACTATTTGAATATAATGTATGGCACTGATGTAATTAGCTGATAAAGTTGGGTTATATTTTTAGCTATAAAAATAATGGCCGCGAGATTTCACGAAATTTTTATTTCATTTCATTTCGATGAACTCAAATGGATTAGCTTAAACAAATTATTTGGCTTTCCAATCTTTCGATTTTGAGTGTTCCTGAAGGTTATCAGTCCAGAAATGGGTCTTACGTACTAAAGTTGATTTGATACCTACGTTTTTATCATAATGGGATTGGACAACAGGCTAGACATATATACATCCTCTTCAATAACAAGATTTTTTAGAAGTTGCTTATCTCTTGATTTATATGTGTCTGTTTTAACTTAGGTTACATAGCCTGAAAATGATCATGGTAGTCATGGTGCACTTGTGTCATGGTGATGCGTAAGTTGTGTTTTCAGCTCATTCATCGGAACCAGTGATTATTTGTATCTTTTTATCCGTAGCATCAAGGATTTATATAGTAGGACTACTATATAAATCCTTGGTAGCATTAACTTGGATTAAGGATCAGCATAATATGTGCGATTTTGCAGAAATTTTTGAAAAATTCTTCGAGATAAAATTCTGAAAATGATAGAAAACTATTAAGTTAGCCAATTTTATTCGAGTTGTTTTTGCTGAAACAAAAGTGGCCCAAATGTTATACGTCACTTCGCCGGTGGCGATATATTTATAAGTTTATACATGAAACGAAAGGAAAGGAAACATACAACTACAATACAACTATATCAATTGAATGGAACTCTTTAGTTTGGATTATATAGGCTTGTAGCAGCCGTTATTTTTTTCCCTGAAAACTACGCATTGGCTTTCAGATTCAAGATTTTACCTGTTATGAGAAGATAAACATCCGTGACCAAAACAAAGACGATTCCACTATTTGTGAGAACATTTTAGAAAGACGCAGCCATATAAAGGTTAAAAATGAAAATATTTGAAGGTAACAAATACTCATTTACCAAAAAAAAGGACACAGAATGCAAAGCTGAAAAATTTTTGTATCGACAACAGCTAGGGAATACTCTATCTGACGTCATGCACAACCGCAAATCTGACATCATATCGAAAATCAGAGAAGTAGCAAATATACACAAATACCGCAGAAGATTGAAGGGAAAGTGTATAGAACATGAATCCCTTTATATGTCACTGAGACTTTGTTATGAATATGATATAAGTGAAAAGGATCTGGCACAAAATCTGATCCATGAATTGTTTATTTGTGAAGGGAACCTCGATACTATTTTTAGCATTCTACTTCCGGGTCATGTGATCAAAACACAATCAGCTGTCAATCGCTATTTACACGTGCTTTATCCAGGTTTTATGTCAAAAACTATGAGGAAGAAATCAATTGCATCATTTCACTTTTATCTCGGAAGAATATGTGAGACTAGAGATAAACTAAGTGACGGTAAAATGGATATATTGGACCGACCTTTTGAAATGGATGAAATATACAACCCTTTGTCTGCAGCGGCGGTGTGTAGAGACCAGGAAATGGTCCTTCTTCTTTTGAGATACGGGGCAAACTCTTTTAAAGAACTTGGAGATGAAAATACTTCAGATCCATTTGAGAACTTGATAACTGGACTTAATAGTATTTATATTTTTAATAACTCTGTTTTAAATTCGGAAACCATCGAGGCCCTTTCAGATGAAGGGAAAAAAGGGTTTCAGTGTCTCTATGCATTCATGAGAGCAGTGAACAGGGTAACTTTCGATGCCAGTACACATATCAAGTTGGCCAAAGAGGAAGAAGAAATGACAGAGAAAAAAGAAAGAAAATCATATAATCTTCACCTTAGGGTTGCCAATAGTTTTGATTATAAACAATTCATGGGTGTGCGAACCTTACAACATTTGTGTCGTTGTTCCATCAGAACAGCTCTGTCACAAACTTCATTCAAGTCACTACCAGCAGCAATCCACACTCTTCCATTGCCCACAACAGTGAAGGCCTATATTGATTTGCAAAGTGATTGAAATAGTCTGACCTTATCGAAGTCTTCCACAAAAATCACATAATATATTTTTATTTTATGCATGATGTTTAAGTATACTAGACTTTTGATTTTAATTTCAGATGCTATCAGTTGCATATATGTGTCCATTGACTCTTGGCTTAAACCATTTAGTCAGGATCTGTGAAAAGCTATTTTCACATACATGAAGATGTGTTCAAATACATACATTGTAGTGAGAGAATGCTAATTAATTGAAGAGCTCTTTCAGTCAATTATATTTAGCTCTCTACTTGTATAAGAGAGATATCTAATTAATTAAAGGATTATCTAATTAATTAAATAATTATCTAATTAATTAAAGGATTATCTAATTAATTAAAGAATTATCTAATTAATTAGAGAGCTCTCTGGTACACTCAGAGATATCTCTTAAAGAGCTCTTTAATTCAATAAGAGAGTTCCACAATTCAAGGAGTGATCTCTAAATTAAGGAAAGGTCTCCAAGTTGATTAAAATGGTTTGCAATAGAAATTAGAGAGTTCATTAATCAGGTCATATAAGAGATCTCACTAAATGAATTGCAAAACTCTTATATTCAATCTAATAAGAGAACTCAGCTATTGAATTAAAAATCAATTTAGTTAAGAGATGATATCTAGATGTTAAAATGGAGTACCCTATGGGTCAACATCATAATTTGTTCTTTAGATCAAATGTTACTTGGTTGTATCATTATCCACTGCTGACTGAATGAGATACATGTACATAATGTATGTTGATTCTGATATTTTTGTAATTTATTATTCCAGTTTTATATATAATAG
Source organism: Gigantidas platifrons (assembly GCA_002080005.1). Taxonomy (NCBI): domain Eukaryota; kingdom Metazoa; phylum Mollusca; class Bivalvia; order Mytilida; family Modiolidae; genus Gigantidas; species Gigantidas platifrons. The sequence continues at coordinate 434,273 of MJUT01019669.1, read as the reverse complement.
TCAGGTCATCTGTGATATAATATATTTGATTAGTTTTAGCAAACGAATTGGTAACCATAGTAATTAACAACCTACAATTTCTATTGCCTGGCCTGATCATAGGCAAATTAATCAGTGAGGTTTACAAAGATTTGGTGTCTGCCATATTATATGACTGTTGTCTGTTAATACAATTGTATTTGCCATGAATCCGCTTTGTGATATAAAGCTTTAATTTTGTACCAAATGGGTTCTAGTTTTGGGGTATCAAAATCTGACATGCTATGATAGGCAATAATATAAACCCTTTTTACATGTACCAGTTTAGTGATACAGACCTCATGTTAGCCTCTGGTTTTCATCAAAGAAGTTTAATAGATTTTTAGCCAAGTGTGTAGTGAGTGTGCATGGAATATGGTGGGATATATATTATTTATTGTTTTTAAATACAAAAAATGTACTGTTATAATATGGATTCTCTCAGATGTACATTGTTTTCAAATGCATGTTTTATTCATTTTTTAACACGTGTGTAATATTTTATTTTTTTCCCATCTTTTATTTATTTATTTAACATATATCCAAGATTAATTTAAATTATTTAAGAATTGAATGTAATCTTTTGTAATTTATTGGCGTGTGAAAGCGTTGACGGAAGTACATTTTGTATGAAGCATGGTATATAAATTGAATGTCCGCCCTCTAAAACGGCAAAAATTACATTCAATACTTTTTAAATGTTTGCCCAAACTTTAAACTGAAATGTTGATTCATGTCCTGGACATGTGACCACAAATAATCTGCTACTTCAGAATAAAAAATTAGGACAAAATTGTATTTAAAAAAAAAGGGGGTTGCTGGTCATACATGTACATTGTAGATAATTTTAACGACTATCGAATATATTTTTGAATGGTTTTAAATGTATATTTTTACTTGTAATCACTACAGGTCACATATGCATGTTTATTTTTATCATTAATTTACACTATAAAAGTATATCAAGAACCACTCATTTCATTTTTAGTCTTTTTTCGTTATAACATTGGGTTGTCTCCCTTATCTAGACAAATTCAATGAAAACAATTAATGTTTAACATAGACTTTCACTGTGATCACATTTCAGACATCAATATTTTATTTGAATTGCATTTTCAGACATTTTTTTGTTTATATTTATTCATATTAATGTTTTGTTTTAACTTATTTTGTTCCATTTTATTTTAACATTTTATATTCATAAAAAATAAAAAGATGCTCCCTTTAGTTTTTATTCTTTCTTTTATTTCACTTTTGATATGTGAATAAAGATACAATTTCAAATCCCTCACAGCAACTACACAGTGGGTCAGACTTCTTCTTGTATTTGTCTGTAGGTCAACAAGAGGTCAACCTGACCTGTTATCTCTCATTATATAAATGTGAGTCATCATGACCGTGATCGTATGGTAATTGGATTTACAACTATCTATGCAATTAGTGCCTATCACCACTAATCTTGTGAGATCGAATCCCCCTTCATGCGAGCTGTACTCGATACAACATTATGTGATAAAGTTTGTCAGTGACTTGTGAAAGGTCTGTGGTTTTCTCCAGGTTTCCTCTACCAATAAAACTAACCGCTATGATATAACTGAAATATTGTTGAAAATGGTGTTAAACACCATAACCTTTAACATAACCCGTAATATAAATGTACCCGTCTATGTACGTGTGTTGCGCACCAGTGTATCTTCACATGTTCATATTGTCATGTAAAATCGTTAATAAATTTTTAACAAATTGAACACGTTTTCCCCCCTGTATAGACTGTTTCTCACGAATGCCGACATTGAGTGAGTTTGTTGTTTAACTCCAAATGATCAATTTTTTCAGCTGTATCATGGTGAGAACAAGTTACAATCGATGAGATGATGGTGATATTCTCTTTATACTAGACCTACACATTTAGTTGGATTTTTATAATGCTAGCTCACTGAAACAAGTCTGTGGTTAGATATATTGCTCCACTCAGATACATTATCCTAAATCCAAACCAACTAGTCTTAATGCTGTGTGCTTAGCAGAAAATAGTCTTAAAATTATGACTGATGGCCATGCTCACAATACTCGTGTATATGTAGTGATTATACATTTTTGTATATTTCTTTGCTGAAATTTAGGATCATTTCTCTACCTGGCCTCATGGTGATGTATTATTATCCAGTTTTCTTTGTTGATATTTCGGATCATTTCTCTAACTGGCTTCATGGAGATGTATTGTTATCCAGTTTTCTTTGTTGATATTTAGCTAATATGTACATCAACGACTGAGTGATTATTGTTTAACATAAAAGGAGCAATATTTTAGCTATATCATGTGACAAGAACAAGTTACATTGACAATATCATAATGATGTACTGTTTGTACTAGGCCAACAATCTTAGTGGATTTTTATAGTGCTAGTTCACTGAAACAAGTCCACTGATTGACATGTCGCTCCACTTGGACACATTTTTCTGATTCCGGGCCAACCAGTCTTTGTTCTTGACCCTTAATGCTGCGTGATTAGTGGAGAAGTAACACATACCTATTTTATAGTCTTTGGTTTGACCTGACCGGGGTTTGAACCCATGATCTAGCACACTGGTGTTAGCACGCTAACTATTAGGCCACCGATGTGGTTTGTCCATTAGGTTTACATCAACAAAAATATACAATCAAACCTGTATTAAGAGGCCACCTTTGGGACAAGGTAAAAGTGGCCTAACTGGCCTTATAAAACATGTGACCTCTTAAAAGAGGTTCAATTCATATGACGTTTTCAGTGACAGGACAAGAAAAATGTGACCTTTTAATACAGGTGACTTCTTAATAGAGGTGACCACATAGGCAGGTTTAACTGTATATTTAAAGAATCATTCTGTGTAATCAGTGTCAATAAAATGGTGTTATAGCTGTCAATACTATTTAATGGTGCCTGCTTTGTATTAGGCCAACACGCTCAACTGGATTTGTATAGTGCTAGCTCACAGAAACAGTCCACAGGTATGAATGTTGCCCCACTCTGACACATTATCCTACATCTTACCTAACAAGTCCTCGCTTGCTCTTACACTTTAATTCTGTGTAATAAGCAGAAAATACAAATTTTTATGGTTTTCCCAACCTGGGAGTGATCCCATGATTTTCTGAATTCACAAATGACTGGATACAAATCCTTAAACCAACAGGGGACGTCGTGGTGGTGATCGTATGGTAGTTGGGTTTATAACTACCTATGCAATCGGTGCTTGTCACCACTAACGTTTTGAATCCCGCTTAGGTGAGGTTTACCCAATACAACATTATGTGATACAGTTTGTCAGTGACTTGTGGCAGGTCTTTGGTTTTCTAGGGGTACTTTCCTCCACCAACAAAACGGACCGTCACGATATAACTGAAATATTGTTGAAAGTGACGTTAAACACCATAAACAAACATAACTCTAACCCTTAAACCAACTTTAAACATAATGGTAAAAGAAAATCAACTAAAAGTTAACAAAATTGTATTATAAATTAAGTTAACAAAATGATATTACATATTAAAGTTCTACAATATTTCTTATAAACAATAATTAATTTGGCATTTATGCAGTGGTATTTCGAACACTTAGACGTGAGACTTCCGTAGTGTGTCGTCTGCCTTTTTTTTTCTCACTAATTGTAAAAAAAAATATTTTATTATATGTACATGGTTCTAGGAGGAGTTGTGGATAAGAGATGTGTACCCCCTCTCCACTACACCGCTACCCCCGCCTTTTTTTTTAACCACAGAAGTCAATGTGATCACAAAATTAAATAGCAGGTGCATTATTTAAGTTCCTGTAAAAGAAAATTTACAAATTTGATTGTCTTCTCTTGAGTGGTCTATGAGGAGTTGAGGAGATATAAACCCCATCTCTTTTTATTGAAGTCCCTGTGTAACAGTGTGTTCTTTCCACCAGTGTATTCTTTCCAGAGGACAAGTTACGCTAGTGTATAATTTCCAGAGGAATTATTGCACTAGGTTATTCTTTCCATGCTAACCCTAACCAGAAATTCTACACACCGGACTAAAAGTCATCTTCGCTAGCCAAGGGTTATGATCTGCTCCTCTCCTCTTCACCCTTGGCAGATTAAGTCAGAATTTTGCAATTCCCGTGTATCGCCCTCTAGCGGATTTATGAAGGTCAGCCCATTTGCATTACATCATGATCAACCAATGAAAACGGTTGTACTATTACCTGTTCGACTGTGACTTCAGTTAATAGAGCAAATACTTAAAAAGTTTCTGTAAATATCGTTCTTCTGTGTTTGGGGGGGGGGGGGCAAAGAATCATGACAAAGTCTACAGTTTTCACCAAATGTCGCCATTGTTTACATTTTTCTTTCTCTACATGTGATCGTTGCGTGATCTTTTGTTAGACGCATTTTGATTGGACGAAGCCATCCACAGCTGCATCGAATAGAAAAATAAACCGTGAGGACCCGAAATTCCGACTTAATCTTCCAAGGGTGGAGAGAAGAGGAGCGGATCGTAACCCTTGGCTAGTGAAGATGACTAAAAGTATACTTATACCTGTACCAAGCCAGGAGAGTGAGTGATTAAGGATATCAATTTTGCATCTTCAATTTTGGGATTTGATTTTGGAACTGTTCAGACAGTGTGGTATTTTTTCTGTTAGATTTTGGAACTGTTCCAACAGTGTGGTATTTTTTCTGTTAGATTTTGGAACTGTTCCAACACTGTGGTATTTTTTCTGTTAGATTTTGGAACTGTTCCAACACTGGTATTTTTTGTGTTAGATTTTGGAATTGTTCCAACAGTGTGGAAACACAATAGCAGGTACTAACAAATTTGTGTCCTTATAGAAGGTTATGATTAAGTTTCTGGTTGTTTTCTAGTAGGAGTTGCTGGTCTGAGGAAAGTATCACAGACAGCAATACATAGTGATCCATATGTGTCAACTCTCATGCACACGACACAAGCATAATTTATTCAAAATCCATCAAATGTATATTAAACAATAACATATAAATTTGATTTGGACATGAAATTATTCATGGCTTGAAATAAGTCGGGATAATCTCATTAATTAGGGTCCGTCACAATTCTGGTGTCTGTGTACCTAGGAGGGATGTCAGGATGACCTGACGAAGGGTGAATGGGTGATTCTTGTAAAACGATAGGTGAACAATTTTTCATCTGCAGTATATAATCATGGTGAGAACTAGTCACTTACTGACATTTATTGCCATATTCAGCATAAATTAAGCAATTTTTCAGCTATATCGTGAGTACCAGACCTATTCAGCATAAATTAAGCAATTTTTCAGCTATATCGTGAGTACCAGACCTACTGGGGCAGTATTAGCCTGGACAGATATATCAAATTTATCTGTGAAATCCCATTTATTGCCATATTCAGCATAAATTAAGCAATTTTTCAGCTATATCGTGAGTACCAGACCTACTGGGGCAGTATTAGCCTGGACAGATATCAAATTTATCTGTGAAACCCCATTTATTGCCATATTCAGCATAAATTAAGCAATTTTTCAGGTATATCGTGAGTACCAGACCTACTGGGGCAGTATTAGCCTGAACAGATATATCAAATTTATCTGTGAAACCCCCAGCCTTAGGTAGGTGTCATGAAGCCCCCAGCCGTAGGTAGGTGTCAGGAAATCCCCAGCCTTAGGTAGGTGTCAGGAAACCCCCAGCCTTAGGTAGGTGTCAGGAAACCCCCAGCCTTAGGTAGGTGTCAGGAAACCCCCAGCCTTAGGTAGGTCTCAGGAAGCCCCCAACCTTAGGTAGGTGTCAGGAAACCCCCAGCCTTAGGTAGGTGTCAGGAAACCCCCAGCCTTAGGTAGGTGTCAGGAAATCCACAGCCTTAGGTAGGTGTCAGGAAACCCCAAGCCTTAGGTAGGTGTCAGGAAACCCCCAGCCTCAGGTAGGTGTCAGGAAACTCCCAGTCTTAGGTAGGTGTCAGGAAATCCCCAGCCTTAGGTAGGTGTCAGGAAACCCCCAGCCTTAAGTAGGTGTCAGGAAACCCCCAGCCTTAGGTAGGTGTCAGGAAACCCCCAGCCTTAGGTAGGTGTCAGGAAACCCCCAGCCTTAAGTAGGTGTCAGGAAACCCCTAACCTTAGGTAGGTGTCAGGAAACTCCCAGCCTTAGGTAGGTGTCAGGAAACCTTAACACTTGTTACACATAGCACTGTGGGCTGAGAAACTGCTTTGTCAACACATTAAACAAAAACGTCAATAGATTTGTTCTGAAAATTAAACAACGTGCACAAAATACATAGTACTTTGGAGAAAACAGGTTTATCAATGAAAACAAAAAGATTCCTTCTGTAAATATTGAAATGACGTACAGAGAATACATAAAACTAAGAAAACAGCTTTGGCATTGGATAAAACATTGACCAAATCCATTTTCTAACATCCCATTGGATTACTGTAACTTGCTCACGAACGACAGAATCACAAGTGGCTGTACATCCTGTAGGCTGTCTTCCAGAGAAACAGTCATCATAAAAATAAGACAATTTCTGATATATCACAGGTAATCAGTTGTTATGTTCCAATAAACGATATATTTTCAGAATTTTTATCTGCACCTATATCAATAATAGCATCCAAATTAACTCTAGACTGTTCCATTATCTCACCTAAACTTGTTTTTCGTGAAACTTTGCGTGATATTTTTCTTTGTGAAGGAGACGGAGATGTCGTGTTACATAACGATATCTCTTTAATACTGCCATTTACTGATTGAAGCTCCTCTGATACATTAGAAACAATTCGCTTCCTTTCATGATTTGTTCCATAATGGTCTACAATACGAAAAGCCTCCAGAAATTCATTAAAATCAATAGATCCGTCTTTGTTTATATCAATACTGTGAGCAATGTCTAGAATGTCAGACTCAGGGACCTTAAGCCCTTGGTGCTTTATCAACATTTTAATTGTCTCCTCAAACTCTTCCATTGATATCTGACCTAAAAATAGAATGTTAAAAACCATGGAAGAATTATTAATTGATGGACAGGCCTCAAGTTTATGTATGTGTTTGTCTGTTGGGGGTGGGGTACGCTGGTGCACCAACAGCATGATGGTATAGTACAAATGTAGTTGGATCTACATCTTCCTATGTAATCATTGCCTATTTACACATTTTTTTATACTTTAAGTCATAAAAAATTTATATGGGCAATATCTCCACTTATATTGGCAAGTGTTAAAATAGGACTGCAATTTTCAAAATTTGTATGCAACTTAACCAAAAAACTGCTATTAGGTTTTTTCAAGTTAGAAACATGAAGCACAAGCAAACACCAATTGGTTAATTAATTCCACAGTTGAGTGTATCTTTTAAAAATACACCTTTACTGTCTGATTGATGAGGACCTGTAGCCTACTGTATATATAGTCCTTTACAAAAGATGATGATGATTTTTGGTGTTTAATGCCACTTTCAGCAATATTTCAACTATATCATGGCAACCAGTTTTTAGTGGTGGAAGAAGCCAGAGTACCCGGAGAGAACCATCGACCATGGGCAAGCAACTGGTAAACTTTATCATTTGCGACTGCGAGTCGAGTGCACCCTTTTTTGTAATTCACAAAGCCAGGTGCGAACCCACGCGAATCCACGTCATATTAGTGATAGGCTTGTATGAGTTGTTAGGTAATCCAACTACCTAACTCATTGAGCCACCCTTCCTTTACAATAGATATATATAATATTAAAAAAACTCCTTTGTAAGTACACACGTATAGGGACATTTTCACAATGTCACCTTCTTGATACAGCCCTACCATTGTAGTCACACTGCAGCATATGACAGCATATCAAAACCATTAAAATGAATTTAACATTTTTTGCTTACCTGAATTGTCTTTATCAATAATTCTAAAAATAGTTTCCAAGTTGTCCTTGTTTCTGTACAACATCTCAGTCAGTGTTGGTCCATTCTGTAAATACACAATATCTACTGTCAATTCAGTAATAGGCTACGCTTGGCACAGCATGATAGACCCCACCAATTCTACTACACTTAAGTTGTGCTCTAAAAACATAACTGACTGAGGAGGCTGTCGTGGACGTGTCATCAGTCTAATCAACGCCTATCACCACTAAAATTATGAGTTCGAACCCCGCTCAGGTGAGGTGTACTCGATACAACATTATGTGATAAAGTTTGTCAATGAATGGCAGCAGGTGGTTGGTTTTCTCCAGGTACTCTGGTTACCTCCACCAATAAAACTGACTGCCAGGATATAACTGAAATATTGTTGAAAGTGGCGTTAAACACCATAACCCTAACCCATAACTGACTGAAAGGAAATATGCTGGAATACTACAAGAAGACCTTGTCAAAATCAATTTAAAAGTAAAAGAAATGCATTAAAAATTGGGTGAAAAATAATGTTCAAATTTTGGAAATTGGTATTTTTTGGCCCATTCGAATGCACTTATCTTGAACACTATAGAGAATATCTTATGACATACTACCAGAAACTCTCAACATGCATAGCTCTGTGCTGCTATACTGAGGTCAGTGACATCACCATCACAAATTCTTGATAAACATGCTATCATGAATATGTTTAGTTTGAAATGGTCTTATTATCACACCTTTAATATTAGAATTCATCTTAGAGGTGGGGCCCGGGTGGCTCAATGAGTTAGGTAGTTGGATTACCTAACAACTCGTACAAGCCTATTACCAATATGGCGTGGGTTCGCGCTCAGCTTTGTAAATTACAAACTCGACTTACAGTCGCAAGTGATAAAGTTTATCAGTTGCTTGCCCATGGCAGTGGTTCCCTCTGGGTACTCCGGCTTCTTACACCACTAAGACTGGTCGCCATGATATAGCTGAAATATTGCTGAAAGTGACGTTAAACACAATAAATCAAATCAAATTAAATCAATCTTAGATGTGATATTGCTATTGTAAATCCACTCTCCCAAAGCAAATCAACATTAGTATATATTTACACACAAAAAAATATGAACAGATATCAATCTACCCATTTTATCTCTCAAAATTTAACGATACTGTACCAACATTTTGCTTTGCTCTGCAATTCTAAGTGATAAAAATCATTTGTTATCTGATTACATTATTTTCAGGTGTAAATTTTTCGTATCAAGTGAAATTGACAAAGAAAAATCCAGTTATAACAGAATTGTAATCAAATCCTAACCAGGGGGTTATGGTGTTTAATAATATTTTAGCTATATCTTGGCAGTAAGTTTTATTGGTGGAGGAAACCCAAGTACCCGGAGAAAATCACCGACCTTTCATAGGTCACTGACAGAAGTGGTTCTCAATGATTAACATATTATCAGAATGAAATTTTTTTTTTGTGTCAATATTCATTTGAAATAAATTACTGTATATGTGGTAAAATATGCAGGCATTAAAATTTGCTAATATGAAGGTCAAATGAATTCACTAGTTTTAATTGTACAATTGAGTTCCCGTAAAAAAAAACCCATTTCAAATGAGGGTATTTCTGTGGATTTTTATTTTCATGAATTTACTGAACTCATGCAGATAGTGAAATAAAACCCTCTTAAAATGCATTGCTCTAAAAATAATCACATATATAGTACAGGGGTCGTCGTGGTCACGATCATAAGGTAGTTGGATTTATAACTACCTATGGAACCAGTGACTATCACCACTAATGTTGTGATTTCGAAACCCACTCAGGCGAACTGAACTTATACAACTCTATATGATAAAGTTTGTCAGTGACTTGCGTCAAGTCGGTGGTTTTGACCGGGTACTCCTGTCTCTTCCATCAATAAAACTGACTGCCACGATATAACTGAAATATTGTTGAAAGTGGTATTAAGCACTATAAACCTAAAGCTAAACCTTATACAGTACACATATATATACCCCACTATATCTGTGATATAGATGATACTGGTCAAACATTGTATGATATAACACAGTATTATCACAATTAGGATCAACTTTTACGATCTTTGACCTCAGTGACCTCCACGGCAGATCCATCTGCATTACAGATTCCATAACTACACACCATTCTAATAGAGTTACCTTTCCTGGGAATAAAAATACAAGATACATGTATAAATAAATTATTAGTTATTGGTGTGGTGAGAAAGACTGTATTATGTTCACATTAGCGCAAACCCTGAGGTTGAGGTGATTCCACTTGCTAAGCAAATTTATTATAGTACTAAAGATAATAACTTTGATTCCAATACCTCAAATAACTCATTGAAAACCAACTTGATTTGTCATACAAATTTATATATACAAGTCATTGAAAAAACAAAATGTACCTGCATGTGGATGAAATAACTGTTATACATGTACATTATATGTTGAGAGTATCCGAGGGTGATCAGACATGGCTGGAGAAAATGAATAATACATGTACAAGCAGTTCCTGTGAAGATTTTTAAAAGTCATTCCAATCAGAAGAATTACTGTCCCTGGCAGCCATGTTGAATTTACAATTGCCACCAAATGCAAACATTTGTAAATTATAACTACTCAATGAACAGCCCAATCAACTTTGATTCCAACTGGTACATGAAGATGATTTTTAAATCAGTTTTATTTGCATATTCTGTAAAACTATATATTTCACACAAAATGGATACAATTTTTAAAGTAGTCCACCTAAAGGACATTCAGGTCAACTTTGGTTGAAATTGGTACAGTGGTTTCAGAGGAGAAGATATTTGAAAAAAGTTTATGAGAATGGTCTATGGACAACAATGCAAAGTGATAGCAAAAGTTCACATGGTTTTGTTTGGCTGGTTTATGGTGTTTAAAGTCACTTTCAAAAATATTTCAGTTATAGCGTGGCCGGCAGTTTTATTGGTGGAGGAAACCAGAGTAATCTGAGAAAACGACTGACCTGTTGCAAGTCAGTGACAAACTTGATCACATAATGTTGTATCGAGTACACCTCGCCATGAACAGAGTTCGAATTCGAAGCGCACATGACCAGAAATATTACTAATATAACATCAAGTACACACATAAATAATGGAAGAATGTGTCTTAAAAAATGGATACCTCCACTTCCAGCTAAACAAAAAACATTTTTTTCTGCAAATCAAGGGGCATAAACCAGAGCAGAAAAAGAGGCATCAAGTCTGAAATTGAACTTGGACTCCTCTTTATATGCGAGTGAAGCAAGCTCTTTATGGTAATAAATATGTACTTAAGTAATTTTGCTATTTTCAAATTTTATTAAATCTCTTCTGACATACTGACAAGAAATTTGTTTTCTGCACACCGGAAGTTAACTTTTGAGATCTTGTAAGGAATGAGAGTATGATTGAACGAGACTAGTTTCGACCCTAAAAAAGTGGTCCCCGACATATCTCAGTCCAACAATATCGACACTATTTTGATACACTGGATGAGCGTGAATTCTGCAAATAATTTTCAGATTCGAGAGCATTCATGGCCGTGCCTGTTTCATATTAGTCAAATAATTTGCTGACACCAAATGCAGGTGGATAGACATGGGTAAAACTGAATGCCCCAAATGTCTAGGCATAAAAGTAGATAAAACTAGAGCTAGTGTAAAGGTTTCACTGTAATATTGTACAAACTTAAAATACAGACCTACAAATGTTTTATCAAATCTCTGAAATTCTGCAACTAATTGCGACCTTGAACCAAGAATTTTTTCTCGTAAATCTTGTACCGCTGATGTCTCGAAGTTGCTGACTCTGAAAATGGAAACCATAGAAACAAATTAATGGTGAAAATAAGTATACAGTAAAATAAACAATATAAAATGTGATTCCACAGATAAACTCTGTAGCAGTCAAATGCTGCACATAATTGTAACTGTAGAACTGTATTAAAAGTACTTTTTACCATTAAGCACTACAGTTCTGCAGTTATTCATGGTATCTAATGACAAGATAAGAATTTTTTTTCAGATTATGTACTCAAAGAATTCAGAAATTAAATATGACCCATGTATTAATGGTGGAAAGATTTCCTGTAAGCTCATTGGACAAAGGTGAACAGTACCTGAATTCAGAATGGGATGATATATCATAGAAAATAACGTCCAATCATTTAACATTATATCTAATATGACATCCTGTGGTATGTTCAAGCCTTTCAATAAGGGACGGTATCAGGCACTTTTACCCACTTAAATTGGTAATTGGTACCTCCTGATTTTAAAGACTGTTGCATAAGAAATTCATGAAAAATGTTCAAATTTTAAGAATAAGTATTGCCTGTAAATAGTGAAGTACTGGTATACTTGAAAAAATATTGAAAGCCCTGTGTGTTCCTTTTAAAAATACCTAATAAGTTATGATCACCACAAAATGATTTGATTGATTAATTGATTGATTTATTGTGCTTAATGCCACTTTCAGTAATATTTCAGCTTTATCATGACGGCCAGTTTTAGTGGTGGAGGAAGCCGCAGTAACCGGAGAGAACCACCGACCATGGGCAAGCAACTGGTAAACTTTATCACATGCGTCTGCGAGTCGAGTGCACCCTTCTTTGTAATTTACAAATCCGGGCATGAACCCACGCCGTATTGGTGATAGGCTTGTATGAGTTGTTAGGTAACCCAACTACCTTACTCATTGAGCCACCTGGGCCCACCACAAATTGAGGACGTAGACCAACTCACACAATCTGTACTACAATACCTTTGTGTAAATGTGATTTTCCTTCTGGATGACTTTGTCGTAGAATATTGTACCAAATTATAGTGTAAATCACGTCCAACTATTTTTAGATAAGCACCTCTGTTACTTCCATAATCATAGTAGTTTGACGCTGAAAATATCGTCAACACCTACAAATAGTCAAAATAGTGAGTAAACAAGACTAAATTATGGTACAGACCTACATTGCTGCACAAAAATGACTGCATTTTAATTGTCTCATTTTGGTAAAATGTTGTATATACATGTATGTAGGTGTACAATATGTAACTATAAAGAAAGGGGACATCGTGGCCACGATCGTATGGATCAGAGCGAGGTGGACAACATTATGTGATCAAGTTTGTCAGTGACTTGCGACAGGTTTGTGGTTTTCTCCGATTCTTCCAGTTTCCTCCACAAATAAAACTGACCGCCGTGAGATAACTGAAATACTGTTGAAAATGGCGTTAAAGGTCATCAAACAAACAACTACAAATGTATAAAGAATGTGGTAATAGGTGAAGAGGATCGTTAATCATTGAAGATACTGATATTAAGACAACAAAAACAAATACCTTCAAAGTATAGGGCAAAAAACGAAGATGAAAACGAAGAATTATGATCTACCAGAAATTAACACAGGATTGTTTTAACCTTCTACAAGTGAAGTAAATCTTATGTTATAAACAAGAGGTTCACCTGAACCTGTAATTGTTACCTGGTATATAAACTGACGTGATCAGTGGACTATACGATTATTATAAAAAAAAAAAAAACATTTATTAATATTATCAAAGACCACTTTTTGGGGCAATCAGCTATGCAGTATCTCAGAAGCTTTATACAACTGTTTGGGCAATCAGTTATGCATTATCTCAGAAGCTTTATAGAACATTTTGGGCAATCAGTTATGCAGTACTGGTATCTCAGAAGCTTTATAGAACTTTTTTGGGGCAATCAGTTATGCAGTATCTCAGAAGCTTTATACAACTGTTTGGGCAATCAGTTATGCAGTATCTCAGAAGCTTTAATAGAACATTTTGGGCAATCAGTTATGCAGTACCAGTATCTCAGAAGCTTTATAGAACTTTTTTGGGGCAATCAGTTATGCAGTATCTCAGAAGCTTTATAGAACTTTTTTGGGGCAATCAGCTATGCAGTATCTGAGAAGCTTTATAGAACTTTTTTGGGCAATCAGTTATGCAGTATCTCAGAAGCTTTATAGAACTTTTTTGGGGCAATCAGTTATGCAGTATCTGAGAAGCTTTATAAAACTGTTTGGGCAATCAGTTATGCAGTATCTCAGAAGCTTTATAGAACTTTTTTGGGTAATCAGTTATGCAGTATCTCAGAAGCTTTATAGAACTTTTTTGGGGCAATCAGCTATGCAGTATCTCAGAAGCTTTATAGAACTTTTTTGGGCAATCAGTTATGCAGTATCTCAGAAGCTTTATAAAACTTTTTTGGGCAATCAGTTATGCAGTATCTCAGAAGTTTTATAGAACTTTTTTGGGCAATCAGTTATGCAGTATCTCAGAAGCTTTATATAACTTTTTTGGGCAATCAGTTATGCAGTATCTCAGAAGCTTTATACAACGTTTTGGGGGCAATCAGCTATGCAGTATCTCAGAAGCTTTATATAACTTTTTTGGGCAATCAGTTATGCAGTATCTCAGAAGCTTTATAGAACTTTTTGGGCAATCAGTTATGCAGAATCTCAGAAGCTTTATAGAACTTTTTCATCCATGTATTCTACATCAGAGATTTTGTTCTTTTGCTATGGTCTTATGGCAAAATCTGTTCTGTGGTGGTGGCCATCTTGGATGATCACTAATGATAACTGTTCACAACCACATCCTTGAAAACCCTCTAAAACCCTCTAAAGCCTCAAACTGACAGACTTTAAGTGAAAATGATAGTTTATCAGTACCTTTTGATTATGACAAAATTCATATCCTTCAGATTTACATTCATGTGACCTTATAATTCCCTTCAGCTGGTGTTTGGCAAGGAAAGCCTCTGTGACATTACATCCAAAATAAACTCCACCACCTCTAAATGTGTTAGGTGTACAACCTGACTGTGTACGGGGGTCACTCCACATCAAATCTAGCATCTGTAGAAAAAAAATAAACCTGTAAGTCAACTGAGGAGGTATACCCTACTTTACCCCATACTGACCACAAAAGTTAATCAATAAGGCCCTATTATATCTGAGGGACTGTAGTACCTGTGATAGCTGGATTTATATCTACCTACGCAATCACTGCCTATTTTCACTGAAGTTGAGAGTTTGAGTCTGTGCTGTGCAGATGTGTGCCAGGTGGACATTTGTATTGGAAAAACATGTTTTAATAGACAGTAAAGAAAATATTGCAAGTACTAAACTGACAGAATATAAATAGACATCAACTCATGTGGAAAGTTCAAAGGTGAATCCTCCTACCTCTGAAGATATTAAATACTACGTTTTACTCATAAAAAGTCACCAGCAACATCACCAAAAATTACGCCAACACAAAAAACAACTTCAATAGTGCTATTTTTGTAATTTTAAATGTGACAAGTCCTTAAAGGAAGACTGTTCTGGAACCATACTGATAAACATTACCACGGTGCTGTTTTTACCTGTTTCCACTCACAGATTTCTTGATCAGTCAACATCATAATGTCTACGTCATCCCTTGGTGGATGTAATATGGACAGAAACTACAATATAAGTGTACATATCATCATATATATGTCAGGTGGATGTAACATGGACAGAAACTACAATATAAGTGTACATATCATCATATATATGTCAGGTGGATGTAACATGGACAGAAACTACAATATAAGTGTACATATCATCATGTATATGTCAGGTGGATGTAACATGGACAGAAACTACAATATAAGTGTACATATCATCATATATATGTCAGGTGGATGTAACATGGACAGAAACTACAATATAAGTGTACATATCATCATGTATGTCAGGTGGATGTAACATGGACAGAAACTACAATATAAGTGTACATATCATCATATATATGTCAGGTGGATGTAACATGGACAGAAACTACAATATAAGTGTACATATCATCATATATATGTCAGGTGGATGTAACATGGACAGAAACTACAATATAAGTGTAC
>MJUT01019669.1:400918-412747 GCA_002080005.1 Gigantidas platifrons | reverse complement strand
CCCTCAGTGTCTTGTTGAAATTCATTATTTGGCTCTGTGAAACCACCACAAAAATTAATTTGATAAAATATAGAATAACAGATGCACAACTTCAGTAAGAAATTTCTGCAAAATTAGTTGGCTTCTGTTGAAGATTAGAAATATGTATCCCTCTCTGTACCACATCGAAAATCCCTGTTTGGCTTTGGGGGATATCGTATTATGACTGCTGATTTTAATCAGAATATTGTAGATATTTACCTGATATTCATAATGTGGTCTTCATGGTTTCCTCGGTTAATGTACATTTCATTTGGATACAATAAAAAACTGGCAAATAAGATGACAACAATTTCTATAGAGTTATTTCCCCTGTCTACAAAATCACCATTGAAGATATATGGATTGTCAACAGAAGGAAGACCATTCTGAAATAAATTATATATAGAGTTATTTCCCTTGTCTACAAAATCTCCATTGAAGATATGTGGATTGTCAACAGAAGGAAGACCATTCTGAAATAAATTATATATAGAGTTATTTCCCTTGTCTGCAAAATCTCCATTGAGATATATGGATTGTCAACAGAAGGGAGACTATTCTGAAATAAATTATATATAGAGTCATTTCCCCCTGTCTACAAAATCTCCATTGAAGATATAAGGATTGTCAACAGAAGGGAGACTATTCTGAAATAAATTATACATAGAGTTATTTCCCCTGTCTACAAAATCACCATTGAAGATATACGGATTGTCAACATAAGGGAGACTATTCTGAAATAAATTATATCCAGAGTTATTTCCCCCTGTCTACAAAATCACCAATGAAGATATATGGATTGTCAACAGAAGGGAGACCATTCTGAATAAATTATATATAGAGTTATTTCCCTTGTCTACAAAATCACCATTCAAGATATGGATTGTCAACAGAAGGAAGACCATTCTGAAATAAATTATATATATAGAGTTATTTCTCTTGTCTACACAATCACCATTGAAGATATATGGATTGTCAACAGAAGGGAGACTATTCTGAAATAAATTATATCTAGAGTTATTTCCTCCTGTCTACAAAATCACCATTGAAGATATAGGGATCGTCAACAGAAGGGAGACCATTCTGAAATAAATTATATCTAGAGTTATTTCCCTTGTCTGAAAAATTCTCATTTATCTACTGAGTAAAAATCATTCTGAAGCAAACTTATTATAGAGTTATTTCCCTTGTATCTATAATAAAAATCATAAGAGTTACTTTTCCATCTTTTTGGTGCTGGTAAAAAAATATAGCAACATTTAAAAATAACTTCTATTCTTAAGTCTGTTTTGTTCATCATTTTACCTGCATATCCTCATTTTAACTGCATATAATTGTCAGATACATCACTTTTGAAAATTAAACTATTTTGGTGTATTCAGGTGGCATACATTTCTACACATATAAATGAGACAGTGTTATTTAAATCAGGATAATTGACCATATTAAAGAGTTTCCTCTGAAAGCTTGATTAGAATAATAAAGGTTCAAATTAAAATAGGGCCCAGGTGGCTCAATAAGTTAGGTAGTTGTATTAACTAACAACTCATACAAGCCTAATACCAATACGGTGTGGGTTCGCATCCGGCATTGTAAATTACAAAAAGGGTGCACTCGACTTGCAGCCACAAGTGATAAAGTTTACAAGTTGCTTGCCCATGGTCGGTGGTTCTCTCTGGGTACTCCGGCTTCTTCCACCACTAAAACTGGTTGTCATGATATAGTTGAAATATTGCTGAAAGTGGCATTAAACACAATAAATCAATCAATCTGTCAAATTCTTAAATTTTTACTTATAAAATATAGTAAAAAATGACATAAGTCATTAGTTCACATATTTTGATTTTGACAAAGTTTATGGGCAAGTTTTATGATTTACAGATTCTGATTACCCCTTTGGTATCTTCAAACTCTTCTTATGCTGTGTTAGTTAATAAAGAGGTGAATCTTTTGCTTCTGTACTGCTATTTTTAAGACTCATCTGTGAGGTAACTGGTTACCCCAGGTAATATTACAGCAGCATTTTTATCCTTCCATAGTTGTATAGACAGTATATTAATTAATTATTTGAAGACAAAGAAAACTTAAAAGTGTACATTACAAGAACAGATGATGTCTTATTTGAAATATAAACCATAACATAAGATTAACAGAGAAATTGATTAAAGAAGACCTAGGACATGTGGTTCAGACATAAATTAATGTTTTCTATGGGTATATTCATTAAAAACCCATATAATCTTGGCATTTACTTTTAGCAGAGGCATAGGTATCTACTTCTAAGAATCAGTAAAATGCACATATTGGGGAGGCAAGCAAGAATTTTTTTTCATATGAAAATTAATTTTTTTGTCCTTAGATATTTTTCAAGGAGATTGAAAAAAAATTGTGAGATTTTTTTTTTTTTTTTTCAAATTCATTTTCTCTTTTTATTGATCAGAGTAGAGGAGAGTGTGTAGATTTTTTTTAGCAGTAACTACAATCAGGGCCATCTTAACAGCATTATAGGCCCTCGGGCAAAACAGTGCACTGGGGCCATACCTAAACAACTACTCGCAGGAATAAAAATGGTCGATAAAATTAGACATACATTAGTACATTGGTATTTCCAATAAACTCAGTGCTTAAACATTATTTAAATAACATGCCATACACAACATACCTAGATTAGCATGGGGTCCCTATGCTCATGGGGCCCCCGGGCAACTGCCTATCGTGCCCATGCATTAAGATGGCATTGACTACAATATTAATTATTAAGTTGTAGTAAACATTTCTTTCACTGGATATAAGAAATATAGATTTTTTTGAAAATGTTTCTCATTATTTTAAAGAAAAAAGTATTCGAAATCATAAAAAACTCACACTAAATTTGAGCTATCAGGCTTTTCAATAAGTGGTGATACAACATACTTTTGCCCATGTGAATTGGTATTTGGTACCGCCTGATTTTAAAGAGTATTGTATAAGATACTCATGAAAATGTTAAAATTTTAATGTAAAGTACATGTACCACCTGTACTGGTACATTTGAAAAATATTGAAAACCCTGAGTTATGCCATTTAAATACCAGTCAAATCAAACTCCAAGATTATCTCCCCTGAATCTTATTATCTATTTATTTTGTTAAAAGCTTCTGAATTTTGGTTTAATTTTTAGAAGTTTAAAATCATTTTATTTTCTGTCATTGTTGTAATTTTCATTGAGCCTTCAATAAATATGTTTGTTTAAAATTGGTTTGGTATATTGGTGTTTTGTGCCTCTTTCAACAATATTTCAGAGAAGATCAATACATGTATATAGGAATACCTTTCATGACTGAGAGTGGGAAATTCTGTCTTTTCTTGATCTTGAGTGAAGCATAGTGGGATGAGAGTTAAAGACATAGATATTTAATGGAGTAAAATATACTCAAATCTCATATTTGACCAAGTGGTAGAACCTATTTTGTCCATATATAATAAAAAAGTAAATTACATTGTACATTTGTAACTATATATTTTTCAATTGTAATAAAGTTAGCGGCATTTCCTGTATACTGTTAATTGTAATAATCTTGATTTGATTTTTGGTGTTTAATGCCACTTTCAGCAATATTTCAGCTATATCATGGCGATCAGTTTTAGTGGTGGAAGAAGCCGGAGTACCCGGAGAGAACCACCAACCATGGGCAAGCAACTGGTAAACGTTAATTGTAATGTATTCATAACTTAAATGTTTCAATGAACAAGTCACCTCCATGTGAGACATCTATTTTTGGGAGGGCCCGGATGGCTCAATGAGTTAGGTAGTTGAATTATCTAACAACTCATACAAGCCAATCACCAATATGGCATGGGATTGCACCTGGCTTTGTAAATTACAAACAAGAAATGTGTGCATCACAAAATACACCCGTCTATATAAATAGGGTTTTTCCCCTTCCACAGGGGAATCATGTGGCCAAGTTTGGTAAAGATTCAATATACAGAACTAAATTAATTGTGCGGAAACGATCCTGTTGTCAGAAATTCTATCTATAGTAATGGTGACCTTGACCTGTGACTTAATGACCCCAAAATAAATAAGGTTCGTCCCCTTCCACATGGGAATCATTTGGCCAAGTTTGGTAAAGATCCAATATACAGAACTAAAGTTATCGTGCGGAAACGACCCTGTTGTCAAAAATTCTATTTATAGTAACAGTGACATTGACCTTTGACCTAATGACTCCAAAATAAATAGAGTTCTTCCCTTTCCACAGAGGAATCATGTGGCCAAGTTTGGTCAAGATCCAATATACAGAACTAAAGTTATCGGGTGGAAACGACCCTGTTTCAAAAAATAATTTATAGTAACTGTGACCTTGACCTTTCACCTAATGACCCAAAATAAATAGGGCTCTTTCCCTTCCAAAGGGAAATCATGTGGTCAAGTTTGGTAATGATTCAATATACAGAACTAAAGTTATTGTGCGGAAACCTGTGTGGGCACGTGCCCGCCCGCCGCCCGCCATATCCAATCACATAATACGGCCCGTCTCGAGATGGGCACATAAAACGGGTGCACTCGACTGGCAGTCGCAAGTGATTAAGTTTACCAGTTGCTTGCCCATGGTCGGAGGTTCTCTCCGGGTACTCCGGCTTCTTCCACCACAAAAACTGGTCGCCATGATATAGCTGAAATATCGCTGAAAGTGGCATTAAACACAATCAAAATCAAAATCAAATCCATGTGCAACATTTATTTTTTTGGATTTCTCACATAGAATAACTGTTGGCTCCATTGTCTTGTGGGAAGAATAATATAAAAAAAAGTCTAACAAAGGGAAGATAACAGATGATTCTCCCAAACAAAATACAAATGTACTTTCTTATATCATTAATGAAAATCGATTTTGTTTTCATCAGTTTTTAAATATTTTCTTTAAAGCTGTAATTGTTTTCCTCCTAATAATTGCCGAGGTAGAAACTAACCCAGGCCCAAATCCACCCACTTATTCGATTACTGATGTGCAGTCTAGCATGAGTGATTTGTCAATCACTTCTAGTATTAGTGCGATGTTTTCCTCGTCGATCTCATTTCTTCATCTAAACATTCAAAGTTTAGTCCCAAAACTAGACCTTATTTCAGCAGAATATGCTGATTTTGACATGCTATCTTTTTCAGAATCATGGTTAAACCGTAGTCATATGGATGAGTCATTAAAACTATTGAATTATCAAACTCCATTTCGAAAAGATAGGGGTCCTAACAAATCGGGGGGTGGGGTTATTTTGTATGTAAAGGATAATATAAATGTAAGCAGACATGACGATCTTGATTTCGATGATCTTGAAGGCATTTGGGTTTAAATAAAAATAAATGGCAAAAAGGTCTTATTTGGAATTTTTTATATCCCCCTAAAAGTACCCAAGATATATGGGGAAAATTGGAATTCTCAATAGAAATGGCCATAAATGATACTGCTATTGATGATGTCATTATAACGGGCGATTTTAACGACAATCAACTGGACTACTCACACACTAAAATTAGCTCCCTTTTAACTACATTTAGTCATTTACAAATGATTGACGAACCGACACATTTCACTGAGCACTCATCATCATTAATTGATCTTATTTTGACAAATAATGTTAATAGGTTGATATACACTGGAGTAGGACCTGCACTCACCGACCAAATACGATATCCTGTAATAGGGTTCATAAATTATCCTAAGACCCCTACGAAACCGTTTAAACGTAAAATATGGTTGTAGGAACATGCAGATTATGAAAAGCTAAGACAGAATTTGTTCAACGTAAACTGGGACTCACTTTTTCTTACTGATGATATAGAATTGATAACAAACGATATTACTAATGCTATTTTAAGTGCTGCCGAATCTTCTATCCCGAGTAAAATTGTTACTATCCGAAAAGGGGGGCCCAAGTGGTTATCTTGTAATATACGTAAAATGATAAGGCAGAAAAATAGAATTCACAGAAAGGCAAAACATTTTAATAACCCCATATATTGGAATAAATTTAGGAAAATCAGAAATGAAGTTACAAGCCTAGTAAGGAACACCAAAGATAAATATAATAATGATTTAATAAAAAAAATTACAAACAGATTTCTGGTATAAAAGGATCTGATATGAGTATTACCCTAATTCTCCACAATGATAACTTAATATTTGATGATATCAAAAGAGCAAACTTATTTAATATATATTTTCTAAAACAATCCGAAATTGACGACTCTAACAGCAATATCCCTAATTTATCACATGTTACAAACCAAATAAGTGAAATCAAATTATGTGAAAATTAAGTCGAGGATGTTCTAAAAGTGATAAATCCTACAAAAGCATCTGGTCCTGATTTGATTAACCCTAGACTGTTGAAGGAAGCAGCACCTATTATTAAACACCCTCTTTGTAAATTATTCAATCTCTCTTTACGGGACGCTTCCTACCCAAGTCAATGGAAAAGAGCAAATATAACACCTGTTTTTAAGAATAATAAACAAAATGACGTCAAAAATTATAGACCCATATCTCTACTAAGTGTAATTTCAAAATGTATGGAGCGTTGTGTATATAAACATGTTGACAATCATCTATTGGATAACGATATTGTAACTACTTGTCAATCTGGATTCACAAAAGGGGATTCTGCAGTTAATCAACTAATCAATATAACAAACGATTTTGGCAAAGCCTTTGATAGTGGTAAAGAAGTTCGGGTCGTTTTCTGCAATATCAGTAAAGCATTTGATAGAGTTTGGCATAAAGGTTTAATTCACAAACTAAAACAATCAGGCATTTCAGGGAATTTACTCAAATGGCTTCAAAATTATCTCTATGGGAGGGAACAAAGGATGGTTATTAATGGCTCAAACTCTAACTGGTTACCGATAAGGGCAGGGGTTCCTCAAGGTTCCATACCTGGACCTCTTTTATTTATTATTTCTATAAATGATATCGTAAACGAGATCAATGCCGAAATTAAACTGTTTGCTGATGACACCAGTTTATATCTCATTGTTGACAATCCCAACGACACGGCTTTCCTCCTGAACCAAGATCTCAATCAAATACAACGTTGGTCTGAAAAATGGCTCGTAAAATTCAACCCGAATAAAACTGAAACTATGATTATTTCCGGTAAGAGAAACAAACCATATCATTCCCCTTTACAAAAGAATGATGAAGATCTCCACGCAGTTAACTCTCACAAACATTTAGGTGTAATAATTTCAGATAATGGCCAATGGAATGATCATATTGATTACATTGTTAAAAAAAACTTATAACAGATTAAATATTATGAGAAAATCTAGAACATTCCTTGAAAGATACACTTTAGAAAAAATTTATATTTCTTTTATAAGACCTTTAATGGAGTACGCTGATGTCATATGGGATAATCAAAAACACAATTTAATAAATGAATTAGAGAATATTCAATTAGATGCAGCAAGAATAGTAACTGGGGGGACCAGATTAACATCACATGACAGCTTGTATGAAGAAACAAAATGGGAGAAACTAAAAGATAGAAGAAATATTCACAAACTTGTTCTCTTTCATAAAATGAATTACAATAAAACACCCCAATATTTAGCTGAATTAATTCCAAAAACTGTAGGTACTCGACATACCCATAATACTAGACAAATAAATAATATTGTTAATATAAACTGTCGAACTAGCCTTTATTCTGAATACTTTCTGCCCTCAACTGTAAAAGCATGGAATGATTTACGACTTCCCACCCGTAATTTGGAATCGCTAAATTCATTTAAATCTCTTATCAACACTAAAAACACTAAAGTTCAAGCCCATTATTATGTTGGATGTAGGTTAGGTCAGATATTACATGCGAGACTACGTATGAATTGTAGTGCCTTAAATGCACACCACTTTATTAGAAACCTTGTTGAATCGCCAAATTGCAACTGTGGAATAACTGAAACTGTATCTCATTTCTTATTAGATTGTCTGCGTCACACGATTCTAAGACAACAACTTTTCTTCTCACTTTTGAACATTCCTGAAACAATTTCACTGAATCTACTTATTTTTGGCTCAGTTAATCTAAATGACGAAGAAAACAAGGCAGTATTTAAATCAGTCCAAACCTTTATCATAAGAAGTAAAAGATTTACACCCTGACATGCTCAAATAATATTTTTCACCTTTTCAATCTTATTCAATCTCTTTGCATTATTATTGTCAAGTCAATTGTGTAGCTTTCAACTACATGCTTACATACATTTTTTTTTCTTCCTCATTGTATAAATAATTCTCACAAGTTTAAAATTTAAATCAGCATGCATGTATATTTGTTTGTGATATTTGTATGTTTTTCATAGGAAACAGATTTAAAAAAAAGCATTTGCTTGTTTCTGAATCCCATTATAGAATTGCTATTGTTCTGTTTATATATGTCAGTTATACCAATAAAATATGTTTATACCAACAGATGCTGTATGGTGATAATAGGAATGTAGCTGACACAATGGCCTTCAACTAACAATAAACACGAAAAGCTCTATGATGATAATATAAATGTAGCTGACACAATGGCCTTCAACTAACAATAAACACCATTCCATTAGATTAACTAGCTATATAGAGAACAATGGTCATACTATTTCCTGACTACACATAATTATATAAAAATTCAATAACAGTTGATTCTAACAGGATTCATTTTACTAGTAATGAATATCACAATGGCTAACGGTATATTTATGTACCATGTGATAATATATAAGTAATTCTCTATACTATTTACTTCTCAATAACAATATTTCACACTTGCTAGCTATCAATCTAATTCATGTTAGATGTTTGCTGTATCTGCTTCTTTTGTTCTTTGGTGATACACTTCTATAAATATCTAACAACATCTGTTTGGGGGAGCATCGTGTCATGTAAAGTTC
The DNA here is from genome assembly GCA_002080005.1 of Gigantidas platifrons. Classification (NCBI taxonomy): domain Eukaryota; kingdom Metazoa; phylum Mollusca; class Bivalvia; order Mytilida; family Modiolidae; genus Gigantidas; species Gigantidas platifrons. Next base: position 403,806 of record MJUT01019669.1, on the reverse strand, counting down.
ATGATCTATATGCACGACAGTTAAATATATTGACCAATAAGACAACATCTCTTGGCATGTACCAGTACTTTATTTTGATACCTAAAGATTTAGTAAGCTCAACACTGATTGGTCAGTTGAAAATATGAACCCTAACATGACCCCAAACCTTGTTAGATTTGTTTATTGCTTAAGACTATTTTCTTTCCAAAAGGTCCAACAAACATCTAATTTTCTTTAGATTGGGTAGTTATAAATGTTGAATTTTAATCTATTGAGAAGGAATCAATGTTAAACTATGATTAAATGTATTTATTTTCGTATGGTTTACACGTGGTATTATACACGTGGTAGTGTTTACTATTTACTACCGTCACGTGTTTGTATTTATTACATAATACAAATACGTTTTTCATTGGTGAATGCTATTTGTATACCTGTATATAGGTATGAATACATGCATTGCATGATTTCTCCGTTTAATAAGGTGGGAATTTGTTTTCATTATATATTAAAACTTAGTTTTAAATCATTCGACGCTCAGCCTTTAAGTAGTAAGCCCCCCACCCCCCACTCCCACTCCCGCCCTCATACAATGAATGTTGTGTATAGCTAATATGTATTTGTTAATGTTTTGATATCGAGACAAGACAGTTATGTTTTCAATTATTATCATGTATTAATAATATATTAATTATGATGTGTTAATTTTGATACTTATTTTGTATCGTTGTAGATTTATCTTATTGCTGTCTGCAGCGACCAGTTCGGATGTGCATTTTGGACAATCTATTTAATTTATATTTAATAAATAAAGCAAGCTTAGCTGCACTCCTTTGATGAGCTGATCCCATAATGATACCACAGTGTTGTGTTTTTATTGAAAATAAATACTTTATGTTAGTTTGAGGTACGAATTAGAACATAAACATCATTATCTCAAGTTAAGACAAATCTTTGGAAATGGTGTTTTTGTATAGCCGTATTTAATATAATCTCAAATAACTTAAATGTATAATTAACAACCATGGTCCATATTAGGTGTCCCGATCGGAGAGTGTCGTATTCTCTACATGTTAAAGACTACATTTGTAGAAATTGAAGAGTGGGCACACTGTAGTCGCTACAAAGACCAAAATGTTTCGTCTCTACCAAACTCTTCATGGCACTCTCCAAACATGTTACCTAGTATGGAAAAAAATTTAATTGGAACTTATTTATACTACCTTATGAAATATCATAAATAAATCGTTCAATTTTCCATGTAAATCTCCACACACAGTAATCTTGTATGATATTGATGTGCTGGCCTGGTTGATATTTCCTAGCTTCTTAAACCTAAAACGTGTCTCGTGCAGTAACTGTAGTAAGTATTTGGCATGTAATCTCTGAAAGGCAAAATATTATATATCATTCCAAATAAAAAATATATCTTTTAAACAGAGAGGAAAGTTATGACTGAAATAAAGAGGAAATCAATTCAAATTGAAATGTTCAAGGAAATAGAAAAAGCTATGATTTCATTAGCTGTAAAACAGTCACAACTAATCAAAATGTTTTAAAATGACAAATAATTAATTCATGACTATGACCAATATGCTTAGCATTTTCACATTTCAAGGGACATAACCCTGAAATAGTATAGGTAGATAATGGTTTGGTTTATGGTGTTTAACGCCACTTTCAACAATATTTCAGTTATATTATAGCGGTCAGTTTTATTGGTGGAGGAAACCAGAGTACCGGTACCTGGAGAAAACCACAGACCTGTCACAAGTCACTGACAAACCTTATCACGTAATGTTGTACGAGTACACCTCATCATGAACAGGGTTCGAACTCACAACTTTAGTGGTGATAGACACTGATTGCACAGGTAGTTGTAAATCCATGACCATGATGGCCCCTATAGGTAGAGGAGTGTTGGGAAATCTAAAAAATCAGAATTGATTATGAGTGTATAATCAGTAGCCTTTGAAGGTTACAAAATTAACTGTCAACATTCATTTCATCTATGTGCTGTACTCAGGGAGTTATATTATTATAACCAGTAAGATATAAACCTCACTAAGAAACTAAACACAGGGAGTTATATTATTATAACAAGTAAGAAATAGACCTCACTAAGATAACTACACGTCTATGTGACATTGAGTTCTAAATAAAAAGAGGAAATTTTCCTGTTTTTTCAATTTTTTCTGATTAGTCAATTATTGACTTTTAATACTGACTATTGAAATATGTTACCCTATCAACCAACTTTCTATTATGATTGATCATCAGCACAAAATGTTAGTCTGCCCAAATATGATGCATGGGCGTGGGACACATAGGTAGGTAGGGAAATATTTTATTTTCTATGAAAATCTGCTAAACTAGAGGCTCAGATGAGCCTGTATCGCTCACCTGACATAACTAAGTCCTCTTAAGAATGTCTGCATGCCGAATACATCCAAGTTACTATTCAAATCCCATAGGGTTCTATGTTAAAACTATGTCTGCTCATGGCAGCCAACTTGGATGGCGGTCATGGTCACCGGACACAATTTTAAAAGTATACAACCCAAGGACCATCCATCCCATGTTTGCTTTAAATTGACTGACTGGTTTCAGAGGAGAAGACTTTTAAACAATTTTCCCATAGGGTCCTATGTTAAAATTATGTCCGCTGATGGTGGCCATCTTGGATGGAGGTTGGGTTCACAGGACATACTTTTGAAAGTTGACCACCTAAGGACCATTCATGCCATGTTTGCTTTAAATTGACTCGCTGGTTTCAGAGGAGAAGACTGTTAAACATTTTTTCCATAGGGTCCTATGTTAAAACTAAGTCAAGTCATGGTGGCCATCTTGAATTTCCAATCAGCAAATGATTCACAAGTTTAGTGCAGGACCACTCAATGATCATT
>MJUT01019669.1:373524-389893 GCA_002080005.1 Gigantidas platifrons | reverse complement strand
ATACACTGACAGTGTTGTAAATGTACCAGTATGTGACATGTCTGAAAAATACACTGACAGTGTTGTAAATGTACCAGTATGTGACATGTCTGAAAAATACACTGACAGTGTTGTAAATGTACCAGTATGTGACATGTCTGAAAAATACACTGACAGTGTTGTAAATGTACCAGTGTGTGACATGTCTGAAAAATACACTGACAGTGTTGTAAATGTACCAGTGTGTGACATGTCTGAAAAATACACCGACAGTGTTGTAAATGTATCAGTATGTGACATGTCTGAAAAATACACTGACAGTGTTGTAAATGTACCAGTATGTGACATGTCTGAAAAATACATGTCTAAATAACATCCAAAACCCCATAACCTTTTCATATATTAAAATATCTAATATTCTTATAAATAGTACTCACTGATGCATGGTCTTTGAGACATAGATAAATAGTACTCACTGATGCATGGTCTTTGAGACATAGATAAAGCTCTTAATATTTTTGGTTGACCACAGGAATCTGGATCCATTTGTTGTAGCATGTCGTGGAAAAAATTGTACAACTAAAAAAATATAAATGGAAAAAGTTAAACACGAGACTGTGAAATGTATAATAGCAATAAGAATGACGTTCTTTTGCTTTGTGTCTCAGTATAATGTTGGATGGTTTCTTAGGTTTATTTATATCCATATAATTTCTTACAACAAGCTGCTCCTTTGCTTTAATTTGTGTCTCAGTGTAATGTTGAATGGTTTCTCATGTTCGTTTACATCCATTTCATTTCGTACTAAATGAAATGTCAAGTATGTAAATTTCTCAAAATTCATGACAGACATTACCAATTAGCAATAAAGAAAAAAATCCATACAGTCAATGTTAAGAAAAAGGTGTCTTTTTTGGAAAAATAAGAAACTATTTTCTTACAAATTGTATTTTTATTGATAGAGTGTCTAGTGTATGTATATCTTTCAATATTATAACAAAAACAGTTTGAATTAATTGATAAGGATTGATCGAAATTATTTGTTCGGTTCATTCGAAATAACCTCAATCAGGTTGTACACACCCTTGCATAACCCGCTACGTGGGTTACTCGCTGTGTACAACTTGATTGAGGTTATTTCTTCATGAACCGAACAAAAATTGCGATCAATCCTTAAATATATTTGGATTAACATTTAGCCATGGTTACCGTTTAACACCCAATTTCAACAAAATAACAATTTTACTTGAAGAGCATCGACCAGTTGTAATTAACTGATGTACTTTATCACATTAAGTTGAACCAAGTACATGATGTCACTTGACTGGAATCTGTCTGATGACTATAAATGGTAATAATCATTTATGTAGAGGTAAATCCAGTTAAGGTTCATTGAGTACAAGGCATGCATGGTCAACATAATCAAAGCATATATAAAAAGGTTATATACCAACTTTGAGAACTTATCAACAGAAGATAAATTTATATGGTTACTATCATGTGAAAAAGAAATTATTTCATTAACATCTAAACTATTAATTGGTTTATTTCAAGAAAGAAAACAGAGAATTACTTTAGAAAAAAAAAATTAATAAATAAAAAAAAATAATTAAGGCCATACAAAGTTAATTTCTTGGTTCTCAGGCCCGCCCGCATGTGGAAATTCGTCGCCGCATTGCCGATTTTTTTGCAAAAATAGTTAAAAAAAAAAATTTAATGTGGTAGCGCTGTCCGTACGGAAAAAACAACCGCATCCGTTTTTCTCTTATATCGCGTGGTCGGTGAAACGCTTTAAAACGCATCATGCTTAAATGAGATTTAAAGCATCGTTATGACAATGTATAAATAAAAAACGTGTTTCCGTTTGACATTTAGACAAAATGTCAATCGTTTCTGTGCAAATTCGGCACAAATGTTTGCCAGTTTTACCAGGAAACATAATAGGGGGCTTCTCCGAAGCTTGTACCTTATTGGAATTGTTTACGGAGATAAAAAAATGGTACGTTGGGACCAGCGGATTGGACGTTTCCATAAAAATTAACCACTTGTGATGTTTCTGCCACCATCGGAAGAAATAAAATTGAAATTTTCAATAAAGTAATGAAAAGATTTATACATTGCCATATTTTTCACAAAAAAAAAAGAAGAAAAAATGCCTCCCTCATCACTTTTTACAGCAGTAAAAGGATAAAAAAAAAATGCTGCCCTCCCTCATCAATTTTGACAAAAAAGGGCCCGAGAACCAAGTAATTAACTTTGCATGGCCTAATAATTAGAATATTATGCTTTTATGGGTTGTCTCCCCCTTGACTTTCAGAGTCAGTGTGTATCCAAAACTTTTTCTTTATCTTTTTCTTTTTTCTTTTTTTTGTATTGTCTTAATATGTCTTCAAATTACATTTAATTATTACAAATCATATGTGTATTTTATGTTCTTTAATTTGCAAATGATTTTTTTTTTAATTTGTATGGTTTTTTTTCGTTCAGAATTTTTTTTTCGGACAACACGAGAGTTAGAAAATATTTTTTTTTTTGTCGCGCAAAGCGCGAAATTTTTTTCCAGAATTTAACAGTAGGTTATATGACAAAAACTCTGAATCAGATTATTTTTTTTTCTCCTCCAAAATCAGAATATTTTTTTCAGCAACATTGGGAATCAGAATATTTTTTTAGGAAAAAAACCATACCCCCCTTCAAGTTAAATGGTTGTTCCCTTATTGATTGGCAAAATGCGAGTTCAATATATAAAAATGAGAAGATACAAAATAAAAATGTTGTTAGTTAACATGAATGTGATAATTTACCTCTATAGAGCTAGACCTGCACCTGTTTAGAGGCAGTAGGCTTGAGCTGAATGGACAGTGGGGGGAGGCAAGTTTTACGAATGGACCGAACTTACAAACAAGACACTCTAGTTTCAAAACATAACCTTATATCCTTGCTTCCATGCTAAGATTTCAGCTTTTTATGGGGGCAAAAGAGGGATAATTTATGGTAGTTTTAACCAAATGTACCTCACAATTTCCCCATGGGAATTCTCATAGAGCGATAGTTCATGCATGACCTTTATAAAATTGAAATACAATATTTGCTTATATTTTTACTGGTCTTTATTTATAAATATACCCAAAAAAATAGAGTATTTTTGAAAAGTTAAAAATATTGCATTTGGATCAATATTGCATTCCATTCTTTGGTGCGCCCAGCAAGAATTATCTTTTGTAACATGGATGCATCCTTTTCTTTTGATCTTTTTATGGTTTATATACCAGAACATAAGCAACAGCTAATAACTATGAAATAAAACACACGGATATGAGATATTGTACACTTTAAATCTGGGTTGTAATGTTTTACTACTCTCAGAGAGACGTGCAATAATCAACGACCTAGATGTGATATTGCATGGCTGCATGTTACAAATAATTTACACCACATTTTTTTAGTTAAACCATTAAACAATTGAATGCCAAGCATGAGAAGATGTCCAAGGATCACATGACCTTTCCTATTTGCTTAGCAAAAGAACCATTTTTTATATTGATCTCCTATGAGAGAGTCAGCTTTAACATGTTACTATTTATACAGTATACCAGAGATATATAAAACAATATATTGTGTCATTTACATCAATTTTCTGTCTCCTCGTTTTTTATGTTTTTTTATTATACATCTCACAGAATTACTATGATATTCTTTCTGAAGTGAAAAATATCGAAATATCTATTCATCACAGGATGAATTTTATAAATATTTTTGCAAAAATTGAAAAATCATACATTATTTATATAAAAAAAAAAAAAAAAAAAAAAAAAAAAAGTATATACATATATATGCAAAAATTCAGGATTTCAAATCTTTATCATGTATGCTAAATTCATATTTCCAAATTTAAAAATGTAAATTGACATAAAAAATAGGAATGTTTGAAATTTCACCAAATTACAAACTAGAAATTGATTGAGAACTAAAGTTGTCAATATTTTTTAATATATGGACCTATACTTTATCTGTTTTATTGTTTACCAATGACTTATTATTGATTATGCAAATTAGCAATTATTACATCACTAATTAGCATTTATGAGGAACATTCCTACAGACGTTCTAGATAAAATGATTATTGCAGCAAGTCCAACGATAGAGAAAAAATGGCAAAAAGGACATAATTCCTAAGACGTCCTGGATCAAATAATATTTGCATGTAAGCAGCAAGTCAAACGAGAGAGAGAGAGAGAGAGAGAGAGAGCATATCAGGACATATTATCCCTGTTGCTGGTATCATAGCAACATATAATAAACAAATTGTTTGGTACTACAGCAATAAAAGTTTTATTATACTGATATAAGGAGCAATCACTCAGGACATAATTACACAATATCAATGCAACAAGGGTGAACCTGGCTAGAGTGTATCAGTGCCAACAGAATATGGCTTGACTATAATGGTGAACCTGGCTAGAGTGTATCAGTGCCAACAGAGTATGGCTGGACTATAACTGTGAACCTGGGTAGAGTGTATCAGTGCCAACAGAGTATGGCTGAACTATAACGGTGAACCTAGCTAGAGTGTATCAGTGCCAACAGAGTATGGCTTGAGTATAACGTTGAACCTAGCTAGAGTGTATCAGTGCCAACAGAGTATGGCTTGACTATAACGGTGAAACTGGCTAGAGTGTATCAGTGCCAACAGAGTATGGCTTGACTATTCTTTTATATTGTTTACCTTGAGCTGATCCTGTTCACCAGCATATTCAATAGACTGGAAAATCTCCCACGTGCATCTCCTTCTGGCCTCTAATCTTGCCATATAACGACGATACCATTTTTGAATCAATAATGCTGCCCTAATAACTGCAAAAACAAAAACAAATTGGTTATTCCTCTTTTCAAAATAAAATTGCAAATATACTGATAAAACTTGATTTAATAGAAAACTGAATGCATTTTTGTGATTTTATTTATCCATTGAATGCAATCTTTTGCAGTTTTATTACCATGTAAAGAGTTGACCGAGGTACACTTTGTATGAATGTATGAACCGCACTATAAAAAAATGTAGGTTTGTCAATGCTTTTAAAACAACCCTATAAAACTGTCAAAGTTTCATTCATTGGAGGTTAAATTTAAAACTGCCATGTTAAAATTTGAAATCTGTAACGTTATTGTTACTTATTAATTAACTTTATTAGCCTTTATATTATCAAATCGGTCAATACAATATAAAAACTTTCATTGGGCCAATACGGAAAAAACCAATCCAATACAGATATTTTCCATATTGGCCCGATTCCGGTCAGTCCAATAACAGCTAGATCGGAATCCACTAGACATTTCGACTATTGCAAGGAAAAGTCCAGAGAGATATTGGACTGGTTAATTAATAAAGGTATCATTGCATGATGTTTTTCATATTGGTCTAGTTATAGGCCCTCGATCTGCTGTATTGGCGTTCGGCTGCGCCTCAGGCCAATATAGCAGGCCTCAGACCTATAACTAGGCCAATATGAAAAACATCACATAATAATACTATATTATTTGGTAGATGAGGACATTTGGGGTGAAGATGCTTTGGACTTGGATTAAAACTTTTGGGGTTTATACTGTAAAAATGAGAGAAATTGAAATACAAGAAAAAATCAGAATAAAAAAAATAGATAAAAAGGACAATCTGAAGAATTACAATTGCAAATGGAAGAATTGCAATGCAGTTAAAAATGAAAGAACTTGAATTTGAACAACTTATGCTTTCAACAAAAAAAAGAAGAAACAGTGTCTTAGGCATTACCTTCAGTACAAAATAAATTTGATATGACAAAGTACATAAGATTTGTTCCACCTTTTTTGGAGAAAGAAGTAGACAAATATTTTGTCCATTTTGAGAAAAATTGCTAAAAGTCTGGCTTGGCCAAATGAATACTGGACCTTACTTTTACAGAGTATCCTGATAGGGAAAGCCAGAGAAAATAATGGGTCCCTTGATTTAGAAAAAAGTTCAATCTACGAGGAAATGAAATAAGAAATTTTAAAAGCATATGAATTAGTACCATAAGCCTATCGTCAAAAGCTTAGGAATAGCAAAAATGGGATGATCAGACTCGTGTTGAATTTACTTGTGAAAAAGAACTTTTATTTGAAAAGTGGCTCACTTCTGAAGAAATTTTTATAATTTAAAGCTATACTTATAAATCATCCTGTTTTGACAGCTCCAGACTTCTCTAAAGAATTTTAAACTAACGGTAGATGCTAGTGATGTAGGTGTTGGTGGAGTTTTACACCAAGAAGGTAAAGATAACATAGATCTGCCGACTTGTTATTTTTCTAAAAAAAAACTTGATAAACATCAGAAAAATTATTCCACAATTGAAAAAGAGTGTCTTGACTTATTGTTATATTTGAAACATTTTGATGTTTATGTAGGTTTTACATTTCATCTATAAATAGTGTTTATTGAAAACAATTCCTTCACATTTATTAACAAAATGCAAAATAAAGATAAAAGATTAACGAGATGAGGGATAAAGTTGCAAGAATACAATCTGATTATTAAACATATTAAAGCCAAAGGTAATGTCATAAGCTGATGCTTTGTCTAGAGTTGGATATGATTGTTATGAATTTATATAGAGATTTATTGCAAAAAATGTGTATCCAAACTTTTTCTTCAAGAGGGGAGATGTTATGTATATGTAATAAATTTGATGTATTATTTTGTTTATGTATTATATTATCAGTTATATACACTCCGACAAAAGTTAAGCACCACCTTATATTTTTATCGATATATACTGAATATTACATGTCAAAATCTGTATCACATGCTGTAGCAACCCGAGAACCCTATATCACCCCAAGGGCCACCGGCCCGAGGGGTGATATAGATCGAGGGATGATACGGCGTGTGATACAGATTTTGACATGTAATGTTCAATATATCATATATTTCAGCCATGCCTTTGATAATACATGTGTTTTATGAAAATTTTGAATTTCTTTGAAAAACAAATTTAATTTTTAGATTTTTTGAACTTTTAAATTTTTTTTAAATTTTTAAAATTTATGACAATTTTGAATTTTCTTGAGAATTTGAAATTTTTTAAATTTTGAAAAAAAAATAGAAAAATGTTGAAATTTTATGAAATTTTGGAAAATGTTTAAAATTTAGAAATTTTGAATTTTTGTTTAAAAATTTAGAAATTTTATGAAATTTTGGAAAATGTTCAAATTTTCAAACTTTGTGGGTATACGATATAGGGCATGAACGATATAGGCTTGGGACAATCATTGATAATGCATATACAAAACGCCTGTATTTTAATCTAAATATATGATATATTTTTTTACATCAATACTGTTAAAAAAATAAAATAGATATCACCATTTTTCTTACACTTCTTAAAAGACTACACCGAGTGAGCGAAGCGAACGAGTCACAAACTTCATATTCTGTCGAGCAGGCTGATATTTTTCAGTATCAATCATATTCACATTCAGATGACATATTTATCATCCTTAAATCAACCATAAACACGGATACATCTATATATGTATATTCGCAGGAAAAATTGCATGATTCAAAATATTCAAATTACGCTTCCCTAAAACCGTAGTTCACAAGTAGTTTGCAAATATACCCATTCATTTTTACAGGTTTATATAAATGTTAAGATTGTTGCATTTTTCCTTTAATTGTGATATTCATTGGTTTTTTTTTTTTTATTACAAACATCAAAGTCACCCATTTTCTTTAAAGGTTTTGTTCCGGTTTAGAAAACGTTTAGAAAACATAACGTCACAACCTTCCTATGATGTAAAAAATTATGACGTCTCAGCAGAGGTTATCAAGAATTGTGTAAAGTACATTTTTGTAGGACGATGTTTGTTGATATTTCTAACACGACAGTTCCTAATTTGATATATGTTTAAATAAATAATGTTAACTAGCTAATGGTGTCGATGAAATTTATCTATTTTTGCCATCTTCACAGGAATTATCGTTTAAATGTTAGGAGAATTTGGTGATAACTCCTGCTGACTGTTGATAAGTCCTGCTCAGCTCACGCGGACTTTGATACAAGTTTTGCTTATGGAGCCAGCAGGTAGATATAGCCGGAGGGAAGGATGATAAATTTTTTTACATCAATACTGTTAAAAAAATAAAATAGATATCCCCATTTTTCTTACACTTCTTAAAAGACTACACCAAGAGCTCTAAAATTACCAATCTACGAAGTATTTATCATCCTGAAAGACGTGACTATGACGTGGCAAAAATGGGGTTCAAAACAGGTGCTGGAAAAACGTAAAACCAGTTTGTCTTTGATGGAAGTTTTTAACATTGCATTAAAATGCAGAGTCTTCAGATTTTAAGAACTTTTAAATGCATATATTGTGCATATGTGAAAGGCATAAAAATCAATAACGAGTATATCCACCACGTTTATTGTGAAGTTTTGTAACACGCCTCGTTATGCTTCGCACAAGACGCCTAAGCCATTCTTGTGGGAACTGTTGCCACTCATGTAAGATAGCAGTTCTTAATTCGTCAATATTTTGACATTTTGGATTGCGTTGGTTAATTTTTCGGCCAATAAAGTCCCATACATGCTCTATAGGGTTCATGTCTGGTGACATCGCAGGCCATGGAATTGTCTGAACAGCCTCTTGCTGTAAAAAATGTTCTACAATTCGGGCTCTATGTGGCCTAGCGTTGTCGTCCATGAACATTGTCCTGTCAGCCAACGCATGATTGTCGAAATGGGGACTATGTGTGGAGCGAGCACATTGTCACGGTATTTTTGGCCTGTCAGATTACCATCAAGAACATAAAAGTCCAACTTACAGTCAAAGGAAAAACAACCCCAGACAGTTACACCCCCACCCCCAAAAGCAGTTGTGCCCAAAATGTGGTTGTCCTGAAATGAAGTGTTTCGTTGGCACCAAACCCTTGCATGACCGTCGGTAGGGCGTAACAAAAAATGACTTTCATCAGACCAGTGGACCCGTCTCCATGTGCGAATAGTCCACCCCAAATGATCATATGACCAGTCAAATCGAGCATGGCGATGACATAATGTCAACTGTGGACGTTTTATGGGTCGTCGTGCTCGCATTCCCTGATGGTGGAGGCGTCTGATTACAGTGTGTGTGCTAATGTGGCCTCCTAAATTACCACGAAGTGCACCAGCTGTACTGAATGGCCGTTGCCGTGCCCATCTGGATATGAGCCGGTCCTCTCTCAACGTTGTTTTGCAAGGTCTACCTGCACGTGGATGGTCAGTAACATTCCCCGTTTGACGAAAACGCTGCATCATTCGTACAATGATGGAATGGTTAACCCTGAAGTGGTCTGCCATCCTTCTATGGCTAAAACCACCGTTATGCATGCCAACAGCTTGCCACCTTTCTGGTATGGTTAATTTTCGCAGCACCATACAAAACCAATAGAAAATGAAACTTAAAACTCTACACAAAATAAATCAGCTTTCGTTCGCAAACACAAATGTTGAAAAGTACACGTGGCACTTTACACACCCTGTCAAATACACATAAATAAAAATCGATCAATAACCTATTTCACAGGTAAGTAAGTATGTGTGTACAGGTAACGAAAACAGCAAACCGATTTGAAATAAGTTCATTATTAGAAAAGACATTATTGAAATAAGTCAGGTGGTGCTTAACTTTTGTCGGACTGTATATTAAACACACAAACAAACAAATATTCAAACAAACAAACAAACAAACATAAATCATACATGCAATACATACCACATCTTTTCCGATGTTTAAGTCAAATCATATTTTATCACAAATACAGAGTTATCTTGCCTAATACAAGATGACATAATACTAGTGACTTATCTCCCTTATAAATACAAAATTGTTAAGTCCAAGTTTTACTAATATGAACTGGGTAAATGAAGATAAGTCACAAGTGGTGTCAGATATATGCCACCATAATCAACAATCCTCCTCCAGAATATTTTCATGGGACACAAAAATGGAATGTTTGCTTTTTGAAAAGTCTATCACTCTTCCATGAAGCATAAATTAAAATAAAGAAATTCAACAACTGTTTATTACATCAAGATGGAATTGTGTCATTTTGTAACTATGGTTACTAAATATATAAAGAAGCTTCATGGTCCTTGATACATGTAATTTAATTTATAGTACTTCATAAATAAAAATTGGAAATGTTAATGATCTCCTCAGAGGTGTAAAACTTCGTTATCTTCAAAACGTGGGAGATCACCCCACAATCAGAGGTGTAAAGCTTCGTTATCTTCAAAACATGGGAGATCACCCCACACTCAGAGGTGTAAAACTTCGCTATCTTCAAAACGTGGCAGATCACCCCACACTCAGTCAGAGGTGTAAGACTTCGTTATCTTCAAAATGTGGGAGATCACCCCACACTCAGAGGTATAAAACTTCGTTATCTTCAAAACGTGGGAAATCACCCCACACTCAGAGGTGTAAAACTTCGTCATCTTCAAAACGTAGGAGATCACCCCACACTCAGAGGTGTAAAGCTTCGTTATCTTCAAAACGTGGGAGATCACCCCACACTCAGAGGTGTAAAACTTCGCAATCTTCAAAACGTGGGAGATCACCCCACACTCAGAGGTGTAAAGCTTCGTTATCTTCAAAACGTGGGAGATCACCCCACACTCAGAGGTGTAAAACTTCATTATCTTCAAAACGTGGGAGATCACCCCACACTCAGAGGTGTAAAGCTTCGTCATCTTCAAAACGTGGGAGATCACCCCACACTCAGAGGTGTAAAACTTCGCTATATTCAAAACGTGGGAGATCTCCCCACACTTAGAGGTGTAAAACTTCGTTATCTTCAAAATGTGGGAGATCTCCCCACACTCAGAGGTGTAAAGCTTCGTTATCTTCAAAACGTGGGAGATCACCCCACACTCAGAGGTGTAAAACTTCATTATATTCAAAACGTGGGAGATCACCCCACACTCAGAGGTCTAAAACTTCGTTATCTTCAAAACGTGGGAGATCACCCCTCACTCAGAGGTGTAAAACTTTGTTATCTTCAAAACGTGGGCGATCACCCCACACTCAGAGGTGTAAAGCTTCGTTATCTTCAAAACGTGGGAAATCACCCCACACTCAGAGGTGTAAATCTTCGTTATCTTCAAAACGTGGGAGATCACCCAATACTCAGAGGTGTAAAACTTCGCTATCTTCAAAATGTGGGAGATCACCCCACACTCAGAGGTGTAAAGCTTCGTTATCTTCAAAATGTGGGAGATCACCCCATACTCAGAGGTGTAAAACTTCGTTATCTTCAAAACGTGGTACAAATACCCCCTGCGTCCCCATCATCTTAATCGAGCCAAAACATATTTGGAACACAACTTTTAGACTAATAATTCTTGGAAAATTCGATGGACCCACCCACCCTTTCAACATCGGCACATGTGGATCTAACAACATATAAACTTTCATAGACTGCCAGAAGAGTTGCACTTACAAGGTCTAAGGATGTACAAATGCATAGTTTGGGCATAACTCTAGAAAAATTCAATGGACTGGGATATGCTACTTATGTGCACATCTTCATATTAGGATCTCGCAATATACTAAGTTTCACAAACATCTCATTAAGCAAGTGGGAGACTTATGACAAAGTGCATGGTGAATTGTCCATAGAAGCATAACAAGGGTAAAACTCAATGGACTGGGATATCCTACTAATGTGCACATCTTCATATTAGGATCTTACAATGTACAAAGTTTCATGAACTTCTGATTAATCATGTAGGAGAATTTGTGATGACAAAGTACATACTGAATTGTCTCAAAATTTCCAAGTCCAAAGAGGCATAACATGGGTAAAACTCAATGGACAACAAAATCCTTTTCACTGCAAAGTTCACACATCATGAACTTAAATTAAGTTTGGTGGAAATCGGACAAAAGATTTGGACGTTAGTCCGGACATTTCAATAAAAAAAGGTTGTGAGGTTAAACCACTCTCCTGGTGCAATGATGCTGTAATGCAAGCGCTTTCCACCAGTTAGTAAAATGCCAACCCTCACACATGACCACTAAATTTCCTGATCTGGTACAGGCACTTCAATAACAAAAAGTGGTGGGATTAAACTAGTTTTATGGTCCTAAACCTTCACTCTTAATAAATTGATGGTATAATTAGTTGATTCTTCCATTGTTAGGTGGAAGGTCAACTACTATGATTTATTTCCCAATTTAATTGCACTTGAAAATGGGTAGATAACTGATTCAAGTACAGGTGGCTAATTTGATGACAGAGTTCACCAATTTTAATAAAGGACAATAATTTTATTATAAAATAACTGATTTAGGTAAAGGGGGATAATTTGATTATAAAATATTTATAACTGATTTAGGTAAAGGGGGATCATTGATTATAAAATAACTGATTTTGGTAAAGGGGGTAATTTGATGATGGAGATAACTGATCAAGGTAAAGAGAGATAATTTGACAATAAAGATAACTGATTAAGGTAAAATAAAGAGGGGAGATAATCTGGTGAGTGGTTATAATGGTGCATATTTCTTACCTAACTCAGTTTTCCCATAGACTAACCAAAATCAAAGTAATGAATTAATTTTCAAGAGAAACATTTGTGTAAGATAAAAAAAATGTGTTTAAACACTTAATGATTTATTATTTACAGATCTGTTCAGCCAGTTTTAAGTGTCATTTTAAAATTTATAGTATACAGGTTATCAAATAATTTATAGGGGATATGCATTAATATTTTAAGTAACAGCATATGGAATACTTTTGTTTAGGACATGGGATGTAATTTTGAAAGAAGTTCACCCAAGAGTCACCCAACAAAGCTGCATCCTAATTTGTCTATAAATGGGCAAAAGAGACATATTTTTTTTTAATTATCTTTTTTTCTCCTCAAAATAAACCTAAGAAGTTGCTAGGATATTAAATATGAGATTACAAATAGCAGCATCCATAGAAATGAGGTTTTATTGTCCTTTCGCATGAACTCATAAAATCAATTTAATCCAATTATTTAATTTATATTCTATCACATTCTAATCTTGATTAAAAATACTTGTACAATAATGTCTTCCATATATTTCAAGATTGTAAACAGAGTTATGCATCAAAGTAATTGTGGATAATTCAAAATACACCTCTATTATAAAGTAATAACTTGTATGATGTGACCTTAATTTCAAATTCACTTTACAGTGTATGTCATATTAAATAAACCTGTATTTAGTAACCACCTGTTTTATGTGACCATATTTTAATCTTCTGTTGAAAGGTCACATAAGACAGGTTTGACTTGTTGGAATTTAATAGGTGTTTATTTCTGTCCTTAATATGTTGACAATATTTGTACTTTGACCTTTCCTATTAAACAATCAAATTCATTGAGTACCAGTAATGTTGTTCATTAGAGGATACACATCAGCCCAGTGATATCTGTATGTTATTCTATTAAGGGGATCAGTGCCAGATTTAGGACAAATGAGGCCCTGTGCTAGTTAAGTTATGAGACCCCTTACTTGGGCCCTGAAGGAGGTAGACCAGGTATGCCTACACAGACAGTCAGGCATACATGCTCAGGACATTTAGGAATGCTAGTAGTTAAAATATTACTTATATTAGGTCTTACATGTACACTGCCTCTGAAAATGCAGTCAGATTCCCCTAACACCCCCCCCCCCCGGTCAACGGGGCCCTGTGCTTAAGCACGCCTAAGCACAATGGTAAATCGGGCACTCCAGACAATACAAAATAGAGTAAACCTGTCTACACCAAACCTACCTGGGGTCAACTTTTGTGTTTGTAATAGACAGGGTTTTTGGTTTATACAGGTTAAATTTTTTAAATATTTCCTTCATTTGGGACTTTATTTAAAGTTCAGTTTATTCAGGGTTCCAGTTTATTCAGGATTCCAGTTTATTCGGGGTTCCAGTTTATTCAGGATTCCAGTTTATTCGGGGTTTGGTAATTACGGGTTTCACTGTACTATGGTAATTCATATTTAAAAATTGAAGACATTGTCCAATATTTATTCAATATTAATCTCATCCCCCTCCCTGTATCTTGCTGTTTTTTTACATAGAAGCCATAATAATTACCTTTTTCAGATTTACGTTCCTCATTAGGGTTTACACTTTTAACAGAAGAACAACCCATTTAACATCAGGTTGGAGCCACCATTTTGTGTTAATCTGAAAACATAAAGGATTTTAATTGTTCATACTTATGAAGCATATGATATTTTGTGTTGATGCAGCTTATTTTTGTAGGCTGGCCATACCTGTAAAATCAAATCCCATACCACTGATACAGCTTATTTTTGTAGGCTGGCCATACCTGTAAAATCAAATCCCATACCACTGATACAGCTTATTTTTGTAGGCTGGCCATACCTGTAAAATCAAATCCCATATCACTGATACAGCTTATTTTTGTAGGCTGGTCATACCTGTATAATCAAATCCCATATCACCATCAGACATTACACTAAAATAAATGTTTGTTTACTACATGTAGCTTCATACTTGTACTTGATTGATTGATTGATTGATTGATTGATTGATTGATTGATTGATTGATTGATTGATTGATTGATTGGTGTTTTATGCCAACTTTTGCAATATTTCAGCTATATCTTGGGTGATCAAATTCTATTATTACATGTATACACCTACAAGTTCCTTAGAAATAAAACATGAAAAAACATAAAGCACACTTGTCTATAAAACAATCCGAAAATATGTACAAATAAAAGAAACATTAAAAAGATAAATCATATATTTAGAACATATGTTATATAACTATATTTTTGTATTTCTTTTAAAAATTGCAAAATTCATACTTGTACTTGAAGAACAACAATCATATAAATGAATGGAAATTAATCATGGTTGAATTAATGCACCTTAGAACCCCTTCCCTCTCCTCACCTTAGGGTTTTAAACTAGAAAAGGTTTTGTAACATTTTTCTGAAAAGGTCAAATGTCTAGCCTAGTTAATCAGATGATATACAATGTCAAACAACATTGTGTTAAATGTCAAGTTAGTTAACGTCCATTCACCTTTGACCATCCAATCATATTCAAGACAGTCAAAGTATTTTGACCAATTAGACAAGAGTTCTTTGTAAACGCACAGACCAGAAATAAACAGAGTTCTTTTGGTAATTCTTACACACAATTTGTTTGATTAAAAATGACGTTTACCAACAAACATGAGTAATATGTGATTCCATGAATTTTAAACATTCAGGAGTTCTCACGAGTCAATTTTAAACATTCAGGAGTTCTCACGACTCACTCTTAAACATTCAGGAGTTCTCACGAGTCAATTTCTATCCCCTCTAATATCTTAATACTTACAGATGAAATGTAATGTTCGGGAGATGGGAAACATGTCACACCACGTGGACACATTATCCTGGTTCCGACCCTAGCCATCTTTGCTCTTATTTCGTAATATTGCGTATACGTACTAATAGCGGATAAGTATCAAATACCAGTTTTCTAGTTTTTCGTTTGACTCAACCGAGCGTACACGATTACCATTAAACCACCTATGAGTTTCTAAATATTATGGGGAAAATAAAATAGCAGGTGCACAATTCCTTCCTGTAGATGGTTATGGATTTGTTTGTTTGTTTTCCAACACGTGATTAAATGAGGGATTGTAGATTAAGGAAAGTTTGACGAGGACGATGGACAAAGGTATGTGTAGGAAGAAGAGTCTGAAGATATCAAAGAGGTAATCAGAAGCCGTAAATCAAAGATACCAAAGAGGTAATCAGAAGCCGTAAATCAAAGATACCAAAGAGGTAATCAGAAGCCATAAATCAAAGATACCAAAGAGGTAATCAGAAGCCGTAAATCAAAGATACTAAAGAGGTAATCAGAAGCCGTAAATCAAAGATACCAAAGAGGTAATCAGAAGCCATAAATCAAAGATACCAAAGAGGTAATCAGAAGCCGTAAATCAAAGATACCAAAGAGGTAATCAGAAGCCGTAAATCAAAGATACCAAAGAGGTAATCAGAAGCAATAAATCAAAGATACCAAAGAGGTAATCAGAAGCCGTAAATCAAAGATACCAAAGAGGTAATCAGAAGCCGTAAATCAAAAATACCAAAGAGGTAATCAGAAGCCGTAAATCAAAGATACCAAAGAGGTAATCAGAAGCCGTAAATCAAAGATACCAAAGAGGTTATCAGAAGCCGTAAATCAAAGATACCAAAGAGGTAATCAGAAGCCGTAAATCAAAGATACCAAAGAGGTAATCAGAAGCCGTAAATCAAAGATACCAAAGAGGTAATCAGAAGCCGTAAATCAAAGAACCAAAGAGGTAATCAGAAGCCGTAAATCAAAG
>MJUT01019669.1:295036-347037 GCA_002080005.1 Gigantidas platifrons | reverse complement strand
ATTTTTCAAAGGAATCCAGAAGCTACAACAAATATGTTGCTATATCCCAGACAGGAATTTTTCAAAAGAATACAATACAAACAAGAGACTTGGCTACTACAATGCTTAACTGAAAAGAATAATAAATCATGTGCATTCTTCATAACAAAAATTGACAAATATTATACAATCAAACCTGTATATTTAGGGCACTTAAGGGAAGATGAAAAAGTGCCCTTTATATACAGGTTAAAATTTAATGCACTATTTATTAATGGGGGGGATGAGACTGCCCCTTTATAGACAGTGATTTGTTATATAGAGGTACCCTTTAAGACAAGTTTGACTGTATATTTAGTCCTACACTTTGAATCTTAAATTTAAATCAATTTAAATCATTATGATGTCTAATGAGTGATTGTTGTTTAAAACTAAGTGAGCAAATTTTCAGCCATATCATGACGAGAGCAAGTTACATACCTTAATGAAACCTTTATTGAAATGCCTCATCAATGTTTTTTTTAACATATTGTCCTACACATATATACAAAGTTTTGAGTCCTGCCCTTGAATGGTCAGCCAATCAGAGACCAGGATAGTAGAAATGTTCCTGTAAAGTAAGCATCATCAGGTATCTATTCTTCATCAATGCGGGAAAAGAACAACTAGTCTATAAAAAGTCAGGCATCCAGTTCATAGCAATTTCCTCATGCAATGTTGTGTGTTTGTGACCAACATGTTTTGATTTATTGATTGATTGATTTATTGTGTTTAATGCCACTTTCAGCAATATTTCAGCTTTATCATGGCAACCAGTTTTAGTGGTGGAAGAGGCCGGAGTACCCGGAGAGAACCACCGACCATGGGCAAGCAACTGGTAAACTTTATCACTTGTGGCTGCGAGTCGAGTACACCCTCTTTTATAATTTACAAAGACGGGTGCGAACCCACGTCGTATTGGTGATATAGGCTTGTGTGAGTTATTAGGTATTATTATATAGATAGCTGTGAATTACATAATTTTCCGAGTTAAATAAAAACGATAATTTCACAGTGAAATTATCGTTTTAATTTCACTCTCGCTATATTTCGTGCCATTTCGTTGTCGGAACTACTTGTCTGACAACGAAATGGCGCGAAATATAGCGAGAGTGAAATTAAAAACAATAATTTCACTGTGAAATTATTGTTTTTATTTAATTCGAAAAATTCTGTAATTCTACGCTACACACGTAATATAGTGCAATTAAACTAATTTTATATTAAATTCGTTTCGAAACATTTCTTATCTACATAATAAATACTATAACTAATTGACGAGTTTCATTATCAAAAATATGTCACTCATGACCAAATAACATTGTAACTCACTCATGCGCTGTGCGCATTCGTGAGTTACTGCGTTATTTGGTCATTCGTGACATATTTTTGATAATGAAACTCGTCAATTAGTTCTAGTATAAATCTACCTAACTCATTGAGCCACCTGGGCCCCTAACATGTTTTGAAAAATTGTTTATGGATGAATGAAACATTAATAATTGATAAAATTGCTTGTTCTTAAACCAATATATGATTTTAGACTTTTTTTAGGAATTTTATTTATAGCAAAAGTAAAAATATTAATTGACATTGTCTTTCCTTGTCCAAAGTTATCAGATTACAGATTGACTTCATTTTGTATTGGCAATATAAAAATAATTAACATACCTTTCAAACATAAAATACATTGTAATAGTGATTTCTGACTATTTATTTTAAGTCAGAAACAGACTGATTTTTGTCTTCAGTAAATTTTCAGATTTCAGCTAGAGTTATCTTTCTTTGTTTAAGAAAATTCATCAGATGTAAATGAATTCAAGGTGATCCAAGCTATGATTCAGTTGAAAAAAAGGTTTTCTTTGATTTTCAACCCAAATACAAAATGTATATGAAATTTTAATGGACTACACAGAGTCAGTCGTGATAATACCGCAGCATGTGAAGGGAATGTTGAACAAGTGTATATTAAAAAGCAAGTGTTGACAGAGTAAACTGCTGGACACAATAATGTATTGGACAGTATTATACTGAACCAACTGTATTTTAAATATTTGTCCTTTTTACTATTTCAAGGGTTAAATATGCCTTTCAAATATGCAAAATTTCAGAATATGGGCCCGTTTTTTAAATAAACTAGAGACTCCCAGGATCCTGTATAGCTCACCTGGGTATAATAACATCAGTCAAAAAAACTTGATAACTTCTGTCAAAAAATAACAAATGTAGCCCTCGTCATTGCAAACCCCTTCTCCAAAAAAAATTTGGGCAGGGGCTCCCTCTTTAATGTAAGTTATCAACATTGCTGTAAAAAACATAAATGTCCATGATTCTCAAAATTTAGCTTATGCTACTTCACATTTTGTAATAGAGTTGTTTCACTTTGATTACTGGCGTAACCAAAAGCAGTGAAGTCAGCAAAAACTAGAGGCTCAGCAGTGAGCTGATCCTGTGTCACTCACCTTTCATTCTGCTTTGAGGAAACATAATATGGAACCTTCCATAGTCTATAGGTGCTTCCCACCAAATTTCGGTTCGTTTTGGCAAAGCAGTTTCAGAGATTTTTGTTAGAAATCGACCAATCTAAAACAAGAATTGCCTGTGGCAGCCATGTTTGTTAATGGATCAAAACGAAATGAGCAATCTCTATAGAGGACCTTCCATAGATGCTTCTAACCAAGTTTCATATCATTTGGCCAAGCGGTTTCAGAGGAAAAGCTGTTTTAGAAATCGACCAATAAGAAACAAGAATTGCCTATGACGGCCTTGTTTGTTAACGGATCAAAACGGAATGAGCAATTCCAATAGAGGACCTTCCATAGATGCTTCCTACTAAGTTTCGGTCTATTTGTCCAAGCTGTGTCAGAGTAGAAGACTTTTAGAAATCAACTAATCAGAAACAAGAATTGACTGTGGCGGCCATGATAGTTAATGGATCGGGACAAAATGAGCAGTCTTTATAGGGAACCTTCTATAGATGCTTCCTACCAAGTGTTGGTTCATTTGGCAAAGCGGTTTCAGAGAAGATTTTTTAGAAATCAACCAATCAGAAACAAGATTTGTCTGTGGTGGCCATGTTTGTTAACGGGTTAGGACAAAATGAGCAATCTTTATAGAGCACTTTCCATAGATAATTCCTACCAATTTTCGGATCATTTGACCATGCGGTTTCAGAGAAGAAGATTTTTTAGAAATAGACCAATCAGAAACAAGAATCGCCTGTGGCGGCCATGTTTGTTAATGGATCGGAACGAAATTATTACTCTTTATAGAGGATCGGCCATAGATGCTTCCTACCAAGTTTCAGATTATTTGGCCAAGCGGTTTCAGAGGAAAATAATTTAAAAAATCAGCCAATCAGAAACAAGAGTCGCCTGTGGTGGCCATGTTTGTTAATGGATCGGGACGACATGAGCAATCTTTACAGAGGACCTTCCATACATGCTGCCTACCAAGTTTCGGTTCAGTTGGCCAGGCGGTTTCAGAGGAGAAGATTTTTTTAAATGGGCCAATCAGAAACAAGAATTGCCTGTGGCGGCCATGTTTGCTAAAGGATCGGGACAGAATGAGCAATCTTCATAGATGACCTTCCATAGATGCTTCCTACCAAGTTTCAGTTCATTTGGCTGAGGGGTTTCAAAGGAGAAGATTAAAATGTGAAAAGTTAACCGACGACGAACGACAGATGCCAAGTGATGGCAAAACCTCACATTGCCTTTGGCAAGGTGAGCTAAAAAGGGTAATAACTCCAAGATGGGTAATCACATTTACTTAAAAATTGCAGGGTATGTAGATCTTGACATGCTGAACATGTTTGCAGTTTACACTTAACCTTTATCTCTTATAGTTTTTGATATATAAGACGAAAAGTATTAAAATTTTAAAAATTTGATGAAAAAAGGGCAATAACTCCAAGATGGGTTATCAGATTTACTTCAAAATTGCAGGGTAGGTAGATGTTGCTGTGCTGGTCATTTTTACCACGTATCAGATTTCTGATATTATTAACGGTTTTTGAGTTATTACCCAAAAACCTGCAATTTTACCATATGTTCTATTTTTAGTAACAGCGGCCATGTTGGTTGGTGCACGGCATCATCGGACACAAATTTGAAACTAGACACTCTAGTGATGATTCAGACCAAGTTTGGTTTCAATTGGTTTAGTAGTTTCAGAGGAGAAGATTTTTGAAAAAGTTTACGACGGACGACGGACGTCAAGTGATGGCAATAGCTCACATGACCCTTTGGGTCAGGTGAACTAAAAATGCTTTCATGGTCCATCAAATAATCCATAAAGATGATCATTTTGCATTAGAATTTGGCTTTTGTTGGCTCCATTCGATTGAGTTTATCTCCGAAACCATAAGAGATAGAAACCAGAGGCTCCCAGGAGCCTGTAATCGCTCACCTGGATCAAAGCTGCTTTCAATAACAACGCAACTGCACTGTGGTGGCCATCTTGGTGGGAGAGCATGACTGCCGGACACAATTTGGNAAAGGACCATCGAATGACTATTCCATCAAAGTTTGGTTCTAATTGAGCTACTGGTTCCAGACAAGATGGGTTTTATGTGAATTTCCCATAGGGTCCTATGTTTAACTAAGTTCAGCTGCGCAGCCATCTTGGTCAGAGGGCAGGACCACCAGACACAATTTTGGAAGAGGACCATCCAATGAATATTTTATCAAAGTTTGGTTCCAATTGAGCATCTGATTCCAGACAAGAAGATTTTTATGTAAATTTCCCATAGGGTCCTATGTTAAGCTAAGTTCGGCTGTAGGGACCATCTTCGTTTCTAGATCTTGACATACTGAACATGTTTGCAGTTTAAACTTAACATCTATCTCTTATAGTTTTTGAAATAAAGGACGAAAAGTATTAAAATTTTAAAATTTGATGAAAAAAGGGCAATAACTCCAAAATGGATAATGGGATTTACTTCAAAATTGCAGGGTATGTAGATCTTGACATGCTGCATATTTTTGCAATTTAAACTTAACCTTTATCTCTTATAGTTTTTGATATATAAGACGAAAAGTATTAAAATTTTGAAAATTTGATGAAAAAAGGGCAATCACTCCAAGATGGGTAATCAGATTCACTTCAAAATTGCAGGGCAGGTAGATCTTGCTGTGCTGGTCATTTTTGCAGTTTGAACTTGACATCTATCTCTTATAGGTTTTGAAATAAAGGACGAAAAGCATTAAAATTTTGAAAATTTGATGAAAAAAGGGGTAATGAGATTTACTTCAAAATTGCAGGGTTGGTAGATCTTGACATGCTGAACATGTTTGCAGTTTAAACTTAACATCTATCTCTTATAGTTTTTTAAATAAAGGACGAAAAGTATTAAAATTTTAAAAATTTGATGAAAAAAGGGCAATAACTCCCAGATGGGTAATCAGATTTACTTCAAAATTGCAGGGTATATAGATCTTAACATGCTGAACATGTATGCAGTTGAATTTAACATCTATCTCTTATAGTTTTTGAAATAAAGGATGAAGAGTACAAAATATGCCTAATTTGCATAATCGGTATAAATCGGCTGAAAGAAAAATTTCACAGAAAAACCCGTAATATATGTTAAACTACTCCTTGCCATGTAACTGCAGTTAAAATTTGAGCTCATTTTGACTTATACTAAAGCAGAAATGGACAATTGAAGAAATTTCTATTTTTAGTAACAGCAGCCATCTTGAATGGAGGGCGTAACTGTCGGACACAATTTTGAAAGGGACCGTCCCAGGGACAATTCCTGCCAGGTTTGGTTTAATTTGGTTCAGCGGTTTGGGAGGAGAAGATTTAAATGTGATCTTTTATCAAAATATGCCTAATTTGCATAATCGGTATAAATCGGTTGAAAGAAAAATTTCACAGAAAAACCCGTAATATATGTTACAACTACTCATTGCCATGTAGCTGCAGTTAAAATTTGAGCTCATTTTGACTTATACTAAAGCAGCAATAGACAATTAAAATTTCATCCCCCCTTTTTTCTATTTTTAGCTTGGCGGCCATCTTAGTTTGAAGTCGGGATCACCGGACATCCAAGGACCATTCCACCAAAGTTTGGTTGCAATTGGCCCAGTAGTTTCTGAGGAGAAGATTAAAATGTGAAATGTTGACGGACGGACGACAGACGAAAAGTGATGGCAATAGCTCACATGACCCTTTGGGTAAGGTGAGCTAAAAAGTAGAAAATATCTCTGCCAATCAGAGACCAGGGTGGCCATCTTGGATTTTGAATCACTCCAAATACTAACTCTTATTCAAATTCCATAGAGGTACAATTCTGGCAAATCTGGTGACTTTAGTCTGCATGCAGTTGCTTTAGAGAAGAAGTTGAAGATGTCTTAGCCAATTAGAGAATAGATATGATCATTTTGCAATTAAAAAAATCATTAAAATTGGATGAAAAATAAAGAAAATGAAATTCCCCTTTTTGATAACTTTTCATTAATGTTGCATATTTTTCTGAAAAAAAATTTCCAAAGGTATTCATTAAACTAGAAAATTGAATGGCCCCGTCTCAACCTTATCCACCTCAAACCCCCCCCCCTCACCCCAATTCCAATTTACTACCTTAACTTTTGGCTCGGTTCAGAGGAATGTGTAGGGGTAAAATGCAAAGAAAACGTCTTGAAGAGCCAAAATGGATTTTCAATATACAGTGGAACCTGTCTAATCCGACACACTAAGGGACCAGGGAAATGTGTTGGATTGTACATGATGTCGGAATACTCAAGTTTTATTTATGTTAACATAACTACTTTGGGACCATCAATTTTTGTCGGATGTCACAGGATGTCGGAAAACTCAGGTATCGGATTGCACATGTTCCACTGTAACTTAATTTGAAGGAATGGTATATTATTCATCGGGTATGATGTAGAAAACTTATGTATAGACTTTAAAAGGGGTTTGTGCCTTAGTTTGTGCCTGTAAGACACATACAATGCTCCCGCGGTTATAATTGCAAAAGGGTAAACCAATGTTTTGCTTATTCAGCATCAAGCAGAAATGACTGAAATATATGAAGCTGTACCTAACAATGTGATGTTCAATTGATTGATTGATTGATTGAATGGGGGTTTAACACCATTTTCAGCAGTATTTCAGCCATATCGTGGCGGTCAGTTTTAGTGGCGGAGGAAGCCGGAGTGCCCGGAAGGACCCGCAAGTATAAGGAGCGTTGTTTACACGTTAACAGGTTTCAGTGGCTAAGTTCATATAAGCATAATTTTGTAAAAAATTGTTGAAAATCAAAATCCATATAATATGCACACCTTCAGTGTTGGTACTAACTGTCTACAAAATATAAAAGGTCTAGCTCAAAAACTGTAGGAGGAGTTAACTGGACAAACCATATATCCTATATGGGGGTATAAATGAAAAGTCCAACTACCTGTCATTTTGAGAATATTTGATGAAAATCAAAATCCTGTGCACATGCACACCTCCATTATGTGTATAAACATCCTACAAAATATTAAAGCTGTAGCTCCAAAACTGTAGGAGGAGTTAGCGGGACAAACTATGCATATTATAGTGTGACGAACGGAAGGACGGACGCACAGGGGTAAAACAATATGCCCCCGACCAATAGTCGCAGAGGCATAAAAAAACTCATCTAAATCAAATATACAATAAACTCTTCAGGCATAAAAAATAAACAGAAAACACCCTTTTTTGCACCTCGAGGCCTTTTGTTTAGAACCGGGTATGACTGCAATCCCCCAAATAAATTCCAACCATTAATATGGACCAAGGATCTTTGTTTTAAATATCTAAAGTGACCAGTCATTTGGAAAAAAAAACACTAGAAGAATTGTCTGTTTAACTAGAAGAAAAGTTATGACACGGAAACCATGATTTGATATTTTTTTGGTGTTTAACGGCACTTTCAGCAATATTTCAGCTATATCATGGTGACCACATTTAGTGGTGGAAGAAACCAGATTACCCCGAGAGAACCACCGACCATAGGCAAGCAACTGGTAAACTTGACCACTTGCGGCTGCGAGTCGAGTGCATCCTTTTTTGTAATTTACAAAGCCATGTGCGAACCCACACCGTATTGGTGATAGGCTTGTAAGAGTTGTTAGGTAATCCAACTACCTAACTCATTGACCCCCTCCCACAGGGTGTGCCGGGGGTAGAATAGGCACCAGGTTTTTCCGTCCTAGAGGCACTAGTTCGCTAAAAGGGGCCAACCCCGCATGAACTCTGGGGTATAGAAATGGGACTGAGAGCTTCTTCGGCTTGAAGAGGCGTCCGTCGGTTGTTACCAACACTAATAGAACACTTCAGTAAGGTCACAAGTCACACACTGTAGTGGTGACGCTACTGATTCCATAGCCTAGATGTAAAGTCAAATGCAATTGATCCCAGCCAATTCCACATATAACTACGATACAATCATGGCAACCTCCTTGTCACTACCATACGATCATGGCCACCTCTTTGTCACAACTATGTACGATCACTGCCACTTCTTCTCACAACCATCAGATAATGGCCACTATGTCAGTACAATACGATCATGGTCACCTACTTGTCACTACCATACAATCATGGTCACCTCTTTGTCACAACTATACGATCACAGACACTTCTTCTTACAACCATAAGATAATGGCCACTATGTCAGTACAACATGATCATGGCCACCTCTTTGTCACAACTATATCCTCACTGCCACCTCCTTGTCACTACAATACAATCATGGTCAACTCTTTGTCACAACTATACAATCACAGCCACTTCTTCTCACAACCATCAGATAATGGCCACTATGTCAGTACAATATGATCATGGCCACTTCTTTGTCACAACTATACGATCACTGCCACTTCTTCTCACAACCATCAAATAATGGCCACTATGTCAGTACAACATGATCATGGCCACCTCTTTCTCAGAACTATATATGATCACAGCCACTTCTTCTCACAACCATCAGATAATGACTACTATGTCAGTACAGTACGATCATGGTCACCTCCTTGTCACAACTATACGATCATGGTCAACTCTTTGTCACAACTATATCCTCACTGTCACCTCCTTGTCACTACCATACGATCATGGCCATCTCTTTGTCACAACTATATACGATCACTGCCACTTCTTCTCACAACCATCAGATAATGGCCACTATTTCAGTACAATATGATCATGGTCACCTACTTGTCACTACCATACAATCATGGTCAACTCTTTATCACAGCCACTTCTTCTCACAACCATCAGATAATGACTACTATGTCAGTACAACATGATCATGGACGTCTCTTTGTCACTACCATATGATCATGGCCACCTCTTTGTCACAACCATATATGGTGGCCATGTTTGTTAACGGATCGGAACTAAATGAGCAATCTTTATAGAGGACCTTCCAAGGATGCTTCCTACCAAGTTTCGATTCATTTGGCAAAGCGGTTTCAGAGGAGAAGATTTTTTAGAATCTGCCAATCAGAAACAAGAATTGCCTGTGGCGGCCATGTTTGTTAACGGATCAGAACCAATGAGCAATCTTTACAGAGGACCTTCCATAGATGCTTCCTACCAAGTTTCTGTTCATTTGGCTAAGGAGTTTCAGAGGTGAAGATTTAAAAAAAATCTGCCAATCAGAAACAAGAATTGCCTATTGCCTATAGCGGCCAAGTTTGTTAACGGATCGGAACCAAATGAGCAATCTTTATAGAGGACCTTCCATAGATGCTTCCTACCAAGTTTCAGTTCATTTGGCGGGTTTCAGAGGAGAAGATTAAAATGTGAAAAGTTAACGGACAACGGACGCCAAGTGATGGCAAAAGCTCACATTACCCTTGGCAAGGTGAGCTAACAAAAACTCTCAAATATAGACAGATTTCTCTTTCATCATTTTAATATAACAACTTACATGATTCTATACAGTGTGATACAGAAGTAAGTTATGACAAATTACAATGTATCAATGTTTATGATAGATGATAAAAATGTAATATATTCTACTGGATAATTTATACACAACAAAATATTCACGAAAAAGAAATGTACAATTTTATATAAGAAAAAATAATGCCATTCAAAGGAATTTTTGCTTTCCCAGACCTTTTTTCTAAATAGTGCAGGTGTGTTATTTCTTCGACACTGAATATCTGGAACTACATTTAAAACAACAACAATTTTTGTAAGAAAATGTAGCATTAAAAGTCATATTTATCATTCTTAGGACAATTTGCATCCAGCAGCTCTGAATGGAGGTCCACAATGTAATTCTATATATAAGAGAAAACAATGCATATTAATTCCATATGAATAGAAACTAATTCTTTAAGATATAAATTCAAGGGTTAACAATGAGCATAAGAAAATAGCATTGACAGGGCCTGAAAAACCAATGAGCTTAAAAAAAATAGCATTGACAGGGCCTGAACAACAAACTGTTTATCCCTGTAAAGTGTATGGACTAATTCTGTGCACGATGATATACATATTTTGAGAACACTGACACATAAAACACTTAAAAAATCTAACATGTACTCTGTTCTTCTCAAGTTCTAACCTAGGTAGCTGGAGAAATCCTGTTATATGTACACATAAATTGATTCCATCATTCTGTCTGTATAACAAAATAAACATCTATATGACTCTCCCTTCATATCAAACTTTTTTGCTTTAAAGCATCCTTTCCACACACAAATAATCACTTAACATTTCTACTGGTGGATTTTTTTTAAATAATCCAATTCCAGAATTTGCCATTTCTCTTAAGATGTGTTTACATGGTCAAATTTGTTCTTTAGATTCACTACAAACTTTACCAGTCCACTAGTTACAAACACAAATTTGACAATCTTAACACCTATCAAACTCCCATTCAATATTTCATGGGTCCATCAAACATGTTTGACGGTGAGCTTAGACAATCAAATTTGAGTTCAAAACAGGTATATAGGTAAAGTTTGGAGTGAATTTGAAGGGTTAGGATTATGGTGTTTAATGACACTTTCAACAATATTTCAGCTATATCGTGGCGGTCAGTTTTATTGGTGGAGGAAGAAAACCAGGAGAAAACTGCTGACCTGTCGCAACTCACTAACAAACTTTATCACATAATGTTGTATCGAGGACGCCTCGCCTTAGCGGAATTCAAACTCACATCTTTAGTGGTGATAGGCACTGATTGCATAGGAAGTTGTAAATCGAACTACCATACGTTCACGAGCACTTGAATTTGAAGGACAAATGTGACCGTGTAAAAGCATCTTTATAAGAGTAGTTTATTTCAAAATCTGAGATTATCAGTGGATGGAAGACATGATTATCTGGAATTAATATCCCAGGCCTTGTTGACATAATAAAACTTTCTGAGAACATCTTTAGTACTAGTACTTTAAAAAGAAGCCAATCAGAATGATATATCCAATTTATAAAGAGCTCTGAATGGAAGATTTTTTATTACAAGTACGAAACTCGTACTCAATTATAACCCCAGGCTCTGTGTGACACTAAATTATTTTAATATAATGATTCATTACACAATTTTTAAATACAAAGTAGTACCATACAATATAGAACAACACAGCCAGATGATGGTTTTGATAATGCCATATAGTTTTTTTAATACATTATACAGAGCAATTAAAAGGCTCTAAAATAATGTCTTATCAGTAAAAGTATGACATCCCCAAAAAAAAAAAAAAATGAATGTTTAAAATCTTGAATTATTCTTTAACAAAGAACAATCAAATATGTAGTATTTCTACCCTTCCAATATGCTATACAAAGAAAAAAATATATGATAAAAATCATACAAGATCTTTTTTTGTTCAATATGTTTTATCAACACAATTCTTACACATAAACTTGTGTCTTTTTTTCTGATTTTTCATGATCTGCATCTAAAGTCTGATTGTTACATGTATTTTTTTAGTCATCACCAGGATAAAATTACCTTACAAGTTAATACCTGAGCAAATAAAAACATTAAATCCATTGTACACAGATGAATGCACAATTTTGTTTTTGGTCAGAGAAATAACATTTAGTTACTGATAGAATAGTACATGTATGTTCTTAGTTGGTCCTTTCAGAAATCAAACCCACAACCTTTGTTAAAAAAAAGTGGTGATAGGCAATGACTGTAGGGGTAGATATAAATACAACAAGATGAACTGTGAGCTAATGCTCACTTATGATACCCCCGCTGTTTGGCAAACAGGAAGTAGGAATCTGACGAGTCAAAAAACACTTCCCACGATATGGAGCTTGTAACGAAATATCAGATTTCTGCCATCAATAGTTGCTGAGAAAAATGCGACGAAAAATGTGCATATATGTTCAATGTGTATAAAAACCAACTAAGTCGGCAAACAGGAAGTAGGAATCTGATGGGTCCAAAAACGCTTCCCACAATATGGCATACCTATACGAAGCTTGTGACCAAATATCATATTCTTGTCATCAATAGTTGCTGAGAAAAATGCGACGAAAAATGAGCATATATATGTTAAATGTGTATAAAAGCCAACTAAGTCGGCAAACAGGAAGTAGGAATCTGACGAGTCAACAAACGCTTCCCACAATATGGCATACCTATATGAAGCTTGTGACCAAATATCAGATTTCTGCCATCAATAGTTGCTGAGAAAAATGCGACGAAAAATATCTTGGGACAGACGGAAGGACGGACAGAGGTAAAACAGTATACCCCCCTCCCCCTCCGGGGAGCGGGGGTATAACTACCATACCATATCATGGTCAGAAAGACTCCTCTTACAACACCGTATCATAGCCAAAAGTATTGAGAGCCCGTTGTGAAGTAAATTGTTCCAACTATTCAATTCTAGGCATTTATCAATAAAAACAAAGAGTACCGTTCAACAGCAGGCTCTGGGCCATTTCACTCATTTGACCAGTTATACTCATCACTGAAGACCCTACTGTGACTGTGAAATGTAGAACAGCAAAGAAAGCCCTGTTTCTTTAAATCAATTTGTGTCTAAGTGTAATGTTGGATAGTCTCTTATGTGCATTTACATTCATATATTTTTTTACTGATAACAAAGTCTACAAACGGTATACTCTCAAAAGCTGAGGCACAAGTAATGTTATTTACAGTGTAAAGGGAAGTAACTCACAAAAATAAACATAACAACTAAACTAATATGAAGAGATACAATTATCCCCCTTTTTTAAAAACTAAAATAAATCATTTCTTTTGAAAATTGAAAAATTCTAAAATCTAAATGCAGAAAACAAATGTACATTTTAAAGGAATATTTGATATATATATACATAATATTGGTAAATAATACATAATTATCAAGACAGTAACTGAACTATGAAGTGAAGATATCAGTTTAAAAAAAAAAGGCAATATAATTTACTGTATTCTAGTGATTGGTGTTATAGCTGTCTCATTAAATATGATTGGTGTAAAAACTTATTCAACTAATTATCATTTATACATCATATAAATGCAATATATAATTCAAATGTATTCGTATCAAAACAGGATAGAAAAGCTCAGGGCTGTTCCATTTAAGTCTACCTGGGAGGGGGGAACGCCATTTTATTTATTTTTCTGTTGGTTGTGGGGATGAAACCATATTTTTTTATGTTGGGTGGGGAGGTTTTCTATTGGTGGGGGGGGGGGGGGGGTCTGAAATAAGTGGCATTCCCCCCTCCCAGGTATATTTAAATGGAACAGCCCTCAGCAGAAGCTCACTTTTCTTCCTATTTCTAAAGCTTGTAAAAATAAATTTTACATTTGCAAACGATGTACGTATATTGTCTATAAATGTCACTTAATTTGAAAAGACACTATTAACTCAATCGTGTGTCATGGACATTCATGAGGCAATGTGTCTTGTTCTACACTTCATAATACATATGTCTAGGGCTATTCCATTTAAACAGATCTCACACAAAATTAATACAGATGATGTTGAAGTGAACCATCGAATGAGATGAATGACATTTTCATGAAAGCATTACACCAATATTTTAATTACCCACCCACCCACAGGTGTATTAAAATGACTTCTTTGAGTGGAAAATATGTTTAAAAGGACACCTGGCCTTTTTGCATACTATATAAATATGAATGGCTTTCATATGCTAGCATAAAAAATTTGTGAATATGATTTGATGAAATATATGAATTACAGTGAAACCTGTCTAAACCGAAATCCTGTATAAACTGAAATCCTGTCTAAACTGAAATCCTGTATAAACTGAAATCCTATATAAACTGAAATCCTGTATAAACTGAAATCCTGTATAAACTGAAATCCTGTATAAACCAAACTTTAAATAAAGTCCCAATGTAGAAAATCTTTGTTAATTTAACCTGTATATACTGAACACCTGTCTATTCTGAACACAACAGTTGGTCCCAAGGCAGTTCTGTTTAGACAGGTTACACTGTATTTTACTCTCTCCCTTGTTCTATATCTATTGAGGACATTCAGAATGTCATGTCAACAACTGTCAACAAAACATTATACAATTATAAACAAACAGTCTACTTGTATATAATAGTACTTGTAATAAACTGGTTTTGCAACATTTAATAATAAAATACAGTTTATGACTGCTTAAAACATCAAAGAATTAAACAAATAAAAAAAAAAAATCTATATAAAATCAAACGAATCATCATGATTATCAAATAATACGACTGTCTGTTTCCATGGATTTGCTGCCTATGTCAGTTACAACGAATGATATCTTGTAAAGTTGTCTATTGCACAACTCCAACTCCATTTCTGTGAACCATTGTAGAGACTGGTGGTAGCTTTGTAGCCTGTTTACTGGCATACACTGGTTCCCTGTCAAGGCTCTACACTATATCATTCATAAAATGCTAAGCCAGGCTATTTCAAGCTTCAATTGGATAGAAATCCATTTGTTTTTTTATGTTTTTCTACAGTATTTGGGGCTGTCTAATCAAGACAACATGAATTTGGTCTTAGCTATTTTATCAGTCAGCATAGTTTGGAGGTTTCATGAACTGGCAGCTCGGTACACAGCTGCAATGTCACTTTCAGCATATCCCAAACGTCGTGCTTTCTTATATAACTGCAAAAGAGCAACAACAAAAAATTAAGTTTCAATAGAAAATTGAATTATTTAATTGATCTGTATATTTTATTTAAATGGAATGTTTATATTTTTGTTAATACTTTTTATAAGCTTTTATTGTCATGAAAATGACAAAAAAATAAGTATGCTTTGACTGAAATTTAAAAGTGTAATGTTGGATAGTCTCTCATGTTCATTTACATCTATATTCTTTCTTACTAATCAATCAGAAAGTGTTTATTTCACTCCAAGATTGCATATTTTCAAGCCTTCCAAGGACCATAACTCTAGAATGTAAACAGGAGTGACAATAACAATATAATTATAAGCAACCATATCACCAATCTAATTAAAATTAGATCTCTCACTTTGCTCTTGTTTAATCATATTTCGTGCGTGGGAGATCTAACGCAAGCCTGTAGACATCGCATTCTGGTGACCTAAGATCAAGCAAAATATTGTCCATTCAAATGATCGCTTACGAGATCTTGAAAGTGGATTTATGCAAGGGACGTAACTCTGGGTGCTAATGAATTTTGCCAGAAATCCCTTCGGAATTCTTCCAATGTTATCTATATCAATTATGTCGAAGCCTGATTGTTCCGACAACTGTTTACATTTCCGGAGACAAGAAGACGTCTTCAGGTGAAAATTCATAATTTACGACACAAATCAATGGCATTTAGAAGCCCTCTCACACCTAGGCGTATTTATTACAAATCAAATATATGTGTGCATATTATGTGTGATATCAGAGAACGATTTTGATT
This sequence comes from Gigantidas platifrons, assembly GCA_002080005.1. Lineage (NCBI taxonomy): Eukaryota > Metazoa > Mollusca > Bivalvia > Mytilida > Modiolidae > Gigantidas > Gigantidas platifrons. The sequence goes on along the minus strand of MJUT01019669.1, from coordinate 331,165 downwards.
GGCTGTTCTGAGGGTCGTTACCTTTATTTGCATCTCTTTACACATGCGTGACCCTAGGTCACCAGAATGCGATATCTACAGGCTTGTGTTAGATCTCCCACGTGCGAAATGTAAATAAACAAGAGCAAAGTGAGAGATCTAATTTTAATTAGATTGCCATATCACATTAGAATGATGCAACTCTCGAAATTCTGCTCATGGCCGGGTGAACTCAATACAACATTATGTGATAAAGTTTGTCAGTGACTTGCGGCAGGTTGGGGGTTTTCTCAGGGTACTCCAGTTTCCTCCACCAATAAAATTGACCGCCACGATATAACTGAAATATTGTTGAAAGTGGTATTAAACACAATAGCCCTAACCTGATACTTTAGATATCAACCAGAAAAGAAATTCTCAAGGGGCATAACCAAACTTTCAATAATGGTACCAGACATCATGGACAAAACTGACAGGTACCTGTATTCTGTAATGATAAGTAATTACTTCATCTAAAGTAATGTATGTCAAACGTTGCTCAAGTTACTGCAATTTAGAAATGGTTTGTTTCAGACAGATAGAAGTTTGTTTTTTTAAGAAGCACAAGACTCAAGGAAGACAATCCATACTATAATTTACTGGTACCTACTTCATTTGCTGCTGATGCTACATATAATGGTTGTTCTACTTTATCTCCCAGTAACAGAACTAATCTTAAATCTTTCTGTTGGTGTTGTAATGGAAAATGAGGATCATATTTTTGATTCAAGATAGCTGAAAGAAAAGCAGTAAAATATCTTAATTAACAAAACATATAGATGTCAACAAATTGTAATTTGTAATTATAGAACAATTCTTATAGAATTAATGTACATGTACATGGTTTTCATGCCTTTTGATTGGACAAGAGCACTGTCACCTGTTTGCTTTTCATCTGTTCACAACTCAATGAACTTTTGTGTGCCGAAACTACTTTTTTGTGTATATTACTCCTTGATACACAACTCTAGAATGTAATGGTCACGTGGTAATGGTGAGGGTTTCAATTAAAAATAGCTGGTCACAAGGCAGACTATCCTGCTCGTCTGTGCAATCTATAGTTACATGTGAATGTCATAACCATGTGGTTAGTGTTTAATATTTGGTTAAGAACAATACTTCAGTATAGTCAAAAGAAAACCATTTAATGGTATTCAAAATGGACATATAAATGTAATAGTAAAACAGGTCTTAACAAAAATGTCGAAGTCATTCAGGCAGAAATAGTAGGTCATGGTGACCTATATTTTTGTGCGGTATTTTTAACTGTCCACGACAAACTCACATGTGAAGTTTCATCAACCTGGACCAAGTAGTTTGTCTACATTGGACCTAAACGCAAAAATGTTGAAGTCATTCAGGCAGAAATAGTAGGTCATGGTGACCTATATTTGTGTGCGGTGTTTTTAACTGTCCACAACAAACTCACATGTGAAGTTTCATCAATCTAGACCAAGTAGGTTGTCTACATTGGACCTAAACGCAAACGTTAACACAAAAATGTCGAAGTCATTCAGGCAGAAATAGTAGGTCACAGTGACCTATATTTGTGTGCAGTTTTCTTTAACTGTCCACGACAACCTCACATGTGAAGTTTCATCAACCTGGGCCAAGTAGTTTGTCTACATTGGACCTAAATGCAAACGTTAACGCAAAAATGTTGAAGTCATTCAGGCAGAAATAGTAGGTCATAGTGACCTATATTTGTGTGCAGTGTTTTTAATTGTCCACGACAAACTCACATGTGAAGTTTCATCAACCTGGGCCAAGTAGTTTGTCTACATTGGACTTAAACGCAAACGTTAACATTGGACGCCGACGACACACAGGTGACGACATAAGTTCTTCTGTACTTCGTACATGCGAGCTAAAGATGACAAAATAGGGAAAATATTCACATTGGAGAATTACAACGATTAAACTTTGGATGTTTATTCAGGTAATGAGTGCATCGGCATGATGAACTCCTGAAAAGAAACGTTTAATCCTATAATGAAACTATTTGTCTATTGTGTACCTGTTTTTATAAACACTATGCTGAATGAAAATGGAAGAAGTTAAATTCTCAAAATTCATTTATAATGTGCTAAATATATATTAAAACACACAAATAACATTCAAATTTGTTTAACATCGATATCATGGCAAGAACAAGTTATATTTTGATGAGATTAAGATGTCTGATTTGTACTAGATCGACACGCTTAGTTGGATTTTTATGGGGATAGCTCACTGAAACATGTCATTTTACGCTTGTTTCTGAACCAACCAGTCTGCTCTATCTTTTTAATACTGCTTGCTTTTCAAAGAAGTAGCAAATACCAATTTCATAGTCTTTGGATTGATATAATCAGGGCTCAAAACCATAATCCACTGCACTCAAAGCGAATACCCTATACAGTGTTTGTCAAAGAAACATATTTATATCTAAAGACCAAATGCATACAAATATTAACCAGTTTGATTTTGATAAAATATTGAATGCTTAGTAAATCTGCAGAGCTCACCACACATAGTAAAAACAGGGTGACTTGACTTCTCACTCTCTTGACTTCAGGGCGAAGTGAGGGAAAATCTGAGAGATTTCTGAAAATCGATCCAAATTTTAACATTTCTTTCCCCAATACCGCACGTTCCCTTACCTTTCACAAAACGAACGTGCTGCACAATGATCTTAAAAAGGATGCAATTAACGAGTTTGGAATAAAATATTGAACATCAAACCCTGTATGGGTCAAATTTCAGGAACATGGGAGCTCCTTTTATGTGAATATTGAAGAAAAAGTATGATTATTGGTGAAAAAAATACGGACTTGAAAAGACTGACTGGGCGACTAAAACTTCGCTTTTTGACAGAAATTGGACGATTTCATTGAAACCAAGGCGAAGTAGTCGCCCACTGCGTCTAGTTTGGTGAGCCCTGATCTGCACTTTTTTCTTTTAACTTTTAAAACTAAAAGTTTGTTTTACCTCAAAATACAAGTATTATGTTTGTGGTTCTTATTCTAGAGTTTCCATTAAATAAGGGTTCCATCACATTTATGATCGTATTTAGTGCTTATTACATCTACTTATACAATGAGTACTTATTACTGGCTATAACAAGTTTATTTTTTCCTGAGGCACCAGCTATTTTCTGATGCCAAGTGGATGGAAATAGTTGGTGTCGAGGGGGACAATAAACTTGCCATTGTCCGAGTTTAATTCAGGATGATGGCTTGGTGAACTCAAAACAACTTTAGGTGATAAAATACATAAATAAATATAATTTCAGTTTATCGTCAACTTATAGCGATTTCTCATTGATGTCAATTCAAAATAAAATCATTACCACGTCGTTGCTGATAATTGTCAAATTATCGTCAATCTCAATTTGTTTTCAAAGGCATGCAATAATTTATGTGTGATATTTATAAACCAATCACATTTAAGTCGGTCAAAAAATAGAATGAAAAAAATATGAACGAAACTTTACTGATGTTCTTATTTTTCAAATTTAATCATTTCACCAAAATCAATACTACTATAGACAATGTTATTTGACGAACAATTCCAAGTTTACTTCCTCAAACGTTTCGCCATTCTACTATGCTAGACACAGCATGATACGGCTGAAACAAGTCAACAAAGGCCTGAACCTAATATGATAATGATGTTTCAGGTATCATTATGATAGTATACATTTGGATTTTCAGTTTGTTCGTTTAAAGGATATTTAAATTTCTTTTTCCATAGCAGCAACTTTGGACCCTCAATTCTTCACTTACATAAACTTGTATCTTGATACTTTTTGTTGTATTTTATGATAATGTAAAACTGTTGGACATAAAAGAGAGCCAAAGGGAAATAACTTGTACCTTGACTTTTGTGAATGACTGTTGGACAGGAGAGCGAACCAAGGGCGAGAACTTCAGCAACATCTTCCTGGTCTAAACCAACTTTTTCAGCCATTGCCATTCCTTCTGCTAAACTAGCCATAGCTGTTCCCATGATCATATTGACAATCAACTTCATTCTAGTGGCACCACCTATTTCTGGACCTAAAAAATCAAATTAATATTGAAGCTAGTTGTACTATCTCCCTTTTAACTATGATTTTAGTGGAATATTTTTATCTTAATTCTGAATTAATCAACTTAACTCTTCTTTTTAAGCTGGAGGATATCATTTATATGGATCAATTTTGACAGAAAAATAACACTGATTCAACTCTTCTTTTTAAGCTGGAGGATATCATTTATATGGATCAATTTTGACAGAAAAATAACATTGATTCAACACATTCAAGACAGTGTTAAATAATTCAGTACTAATCACAGAAATGTTTACCACATCAACAAAATAATTCAGTACTAATCACAGAAATGTTTACCACATCAACACAATAATTCAGTACTAATCACAGAAATGTTTACCACATCAACACAATAATTCAGTACTAATCACAGAAATGTTTACCATATCAACACAATGACAAACATTTAGAGGCTCACCTATTAATCATTGATTATTGCATACTTATCACTAAAAATATGATAGCAGGGATGGTTGTGATGTATGGTGTTTAATGCCACTTTCAACAATATTTCAATTTTTTTATATAGTGGCAGTCAGTTTTATTGGTGGAGAAAATCGTAGTACCCTGAGAAAACAACAGACATGCTGCAGGTCACTAACAAACTTTATCACATAATGTTGTACACCTCTCCCTGATCGAGATTAAATAGGCACTGATTGCATAGGTAGTTGTAAATCCAACTACCATATGATCACGGCCAAGACAGCCTTTAACATTTAGAGGTTCTCCTACTAATCACAGAAACATTTAGAGGGTCACCCATTAATCATTGATTATTGGAACCAAAAATAATGTTCATCCAAGAAATTGCTGCTGGCGTGCTGCATACTTATCAGTAAGAATATTATAGTGTAAGAGCATTTTGAAAATCAGGTAAGCAGTACCATTTCTTCACCATACTTAGTCTAATTTTAGGGGAAAAAACACTTAAATTAGAATAAAACTCCTAAAACTAGAATAAATACCACCTAAAAGAGGGATTGTGACTTTTCAGAAATTGCATTTTTTAATATTAAAAATAAATCTGACCTAAAAATAAGAATTTCTTGGCTATTGCTTCAAAACAAGTGTAACAATCATCAAACAACTTCCTATCACCAGACGCTAGGATAATTAACTGGCCTTCAAGAGCTGGAACACGACTTCCTACCACTGGAGCTTCTAAAAATACTCCACCTCGTGCATTTATAGCCTGAAATTACATAATAAATACAACATATTAATCAATAACTACCTGACCTCTTACCTTTTGAACTCGCAGGTACTTTAATAAATTTAAAATTTTCACCCCCTACCTAGATTTTTTTAAACACTAAAACTAGGAGATTGTATATTTTGTAACATGTCATTCAGAGGAGTAATAAGGGAGGTGGAGGGAGGGTGAGGGATAATCAATAACGAAAATTGATTTAGCACCACATATTAAATTACTTTTCACGAATCATGAAAAGTCAAAGGAACTATTCATTCATTCAGATCTTTGAGGGAGAACATAAAACATGGATCATTTAACTTGTCAAGGAGTATAGCATTTGATTTTCAATGCAAAAGGGGTAAAGAATGGTCATATAAACAAATCCCTATTTTGGAAAATTGGATCGTATGGCACAGAGTATCAGTCCTTGAAATGAAAATTTGAATTTAGTGGTCCAAATCAAATTCTAGAATTTATTCTTATACAGTCTTCGAAATTAGACTTTCGAATTTACTGGCCTGAAAACTTCAAAATTAGAATATTATTATTAATGATTCTATTGAAAAACTTTGGCAAAAGTCACTTGTCCAAATCAGTTTTCACTGGCCGTGGGCCACCAGATCACTGCTAAAGTCGACGACTGCTTATATATATCTACATAAAAATTGAAAAATTTACTGGTCCAAACAAAGTTTTACTGGTCTTGGGCCGGTGGACTGGAGTATAACTGGTTTAACCTAGCCACCTTTTTTTGTTTTACTGGTCTTTGGTCGGTGGATTGGTGCTCATCGTGAGGACTGGAGTATAACTGGTTTAACCTAGCCACCTTTTTTCGTTTTACTGGTCTTGGGCCGGTGGACTGGTGCTCATCGTGAGGACTGGAGTATAACTGGTTCAGCCTAGCCACCTTTTTTCGTTTTACTGGTCTTTGGCCAGTGGACTGGTGCTCATCGTGAGGACTGGAGTATAACTGGTTTAACCTAGCCACCTTTTTTTGTTTTACTGGTCTTGGGCCGGTGGACTGGTGCTTATCGTGAGGACTGGAGTATAAGTGGTTTAACCTAACCACCTTTTTTTGTTTGACTGGTCTTGGGCCGGTGGACTGGTGCTCATCGTGAGGACTGGAGTATAACTGGTTTAACCTAGCCACCTTTATTTGTTTTACTGATCTTGAGCCGGTGGACTGGTACTCATTGTAAGGACTGGAGTATAACTGGTTTAACCTAGCCACCTTTTTTTTGTTTTACTGGTCTTGGGCCGGTAGACTGGTGCTAATCGTGAGGACAGGAGGATAACTGGTTTAACCTAGCCACCTTTTTTTGTTTTACTGGTCTTGGGCCGGTGGACTGGTGCTCATCGTGAGGACTGGAGTATAACTGGTTTAACCTAACCACCTTTTTTTGTTTTACTGATCTTGGGCCGGTGGACTGGTGCTCATCGTGAGGACTGGAGTACATGTATAACTGGTTTAACCAAGCCACCTTTTTTTGTTTTACTGATCTTGGGCCGGTGGACTGGTGCTCATCGTGAGTACTGGAGTATAACTGGTTTAACCTAGCAACCTTTTTTTGTTTTACTGATCTTGGGTCGGTGGACTGGTGCTCATCGTGAGGACTGGAGTATAACTGGTTTAACCTAGCAACCTTTTTTGTTTTACTGATCTTGGGCCGGTGGACTGGTGCTCATCGTGAGGACTGGAGTATAACTGGTTTAACCTAGCAACCTTTTTTTGTTTTACTGGTCTTGGGCCGGTGGACTGGTGCTCATTGTGAGGACTGGAGTATAACTGGTTTAACCTAACTACCTTTTTTTTTTGTTCCTCAGCTTTTTTTTACTATCTTTGTCTTAAAGTTACCGCTGATTCAAAGAATTATTGTTATACATGTAATCAGTGAGTTCACTGTTATTTTATTTTTTCAGTTTTTAACTTTACAAGACTGAAGAGTGTTGACCAGATATAATATAAAAGTTATTTTATTAAGTAACGAAGTTACCTTGGTGCTTTCAGTAAAATGTGTATTATATCTATTTATTCTAAGTCTATTTTTAGACATGCTAAATAATGACCTTTTTCCATCAAGCTTACCTCAGCAACATCTTGCATCGTTTCTTCATCTATTGTAGACATTTCTATATAACATTTTCCTTTAGATATTCCCTGTAATACTCCAAAATTACCAAATACTAACTGAAAAGATATATGTAACATCATAAGTCAATCTAAAATATTAAGAATGTGTGTGCCATGAAATGTAAGTGATAATATGGTAATGTGCCAATGTGATTATGGATTAAGTAGATGAATGGTAGAGATGTCACAGGGTTTGATGATGTTACTAATTTTCATTTCCCAAGTTGGCCATTGTGTAGTCTGTTCTTCAATATACACATTCTAATTACCCCTTTGGTATCTTAAACTCTTCAAGATGAAATTTGATCTAAATGGTTTGATATTCAACATTCTATTCTAAATTTCATGATTGCATCTTTTTGGCCAGTTTTGTTTTGTGATAGCCAGGGGACATGCAGTAGATAGGTTAGAAACAATGTGATGACTTGAACATTCGGAAGTCTCCAAGATTTTCATTTCGCCCTTATGTCCTCTGCACAATAAATTAAGTCTCCCTGTTTCTACAAAGTGTGCTGAGCTCTGATTGTTGTACATATTTCCATTTAGCCCATCTTAGTTCAATAACTTTTACTGATTAATATATAGTACATGTAATTAACAGGTAAAAATAATCCTGCCTACAGGCATATGACCTCTAACTGGTATGTAAACAATCAGGTACTACATGAACTCTTGTTTTATCTAGATAAAGATGTTAAACAATTCATTATCATGTCATTACTGTTCAAATCTGAGATGAAATGTAGAAGTTTTAGTTATGTATAGAAATAGTTATCTTCAGGATAGTCAGTCATCAGGGATGTATAAAAAGAGGTGGGGAGAGATTTCAACATTGGATAATTTGGACAATTTGTTTCAGAGGAATTATTGGAAGCAGACAACGATGGATAGCATTAAAATCAGATGCCTCACTTGCCCAGGTTTTTATCTGCAAACATCAGTTTGTTTGAATCAAGTAAAAGGTCAAAATTTGCAATTTTGCAATAGGTTACAACCTTATCTGAAGTTTTGAAACTAATGAAAATAATTCCTAGGGGGAGGGGGTGTGTTTTCTCTATATACAAGCAGTGGTTATTTCTTTACCAAAGTTCAGTTAATGATGGAAAATGATAACTTCCATAGGAAAAAAATCTTAGCAACCAATGGTTAAACTACAGCATTTTGGCATTAGAACCTACAAATATAGATAAGCAAGCCAGAGTCTTGATAAACAACTGAACTGGAACCTCTCTAAAACTAGAACTGTGAGTGACCTCAATGAGTGATACCCCCCGCTTGCAGTTTAGTAGGAGTTGCACTTACAAGGTACATGCCACCCCCTCTCATTTTCATGAAAGTATAAGTTGAATTATCTCCCCTTTTAAATTTTGGACAGCAACCATATTCCTTCATGCACATCTGCAGGTAGTGTACTACAAGTGTGCAAAGTTTAAAAAAAATCCAATAAGCTGTTTAGGAGGAGTTGTACTTACAAGGTACATGGACGGACAGACGGTATAAGTTGAATTATCTCCCCTTTTAAATTTTGGACAGCAACCATATTCCTTCATGCATATCTGCAGGTAGTGTACTACAAGTGTGCAAAGTTTCATAAAAATCCAATAAGCCATTTAGGAGGAGTTGCGCTTACATGGTACATGTCCCCCCCCCCCTTTTCGTGAAAGTATAAGTTAAATTATCTCCCCTTCCAAATTTTGGACAGTGACCATATTTCTTCATGCACATCTGCAGGTAGTGTACTACAACTGTGTAAAGTTTCACAAAAATCCAATAAGCCGCTTAGAAGGAGTTGCGCTTACAAGGTACATGGACGGACGGACAGGGTGATTCCTATATACCCCCCCAAACTTTGTTTGCGGGGGGTATGATAATATATGAGGTTTATATGACTATGAGTCTCTCATATGAGTTTTGAGTCATAAGAACATCAGAGGCAAGGATAATGGGTGTTTAACACCCCTATCACCAATATTTCAGTTTTATCATGGCAGTCAGAAACAAGACTAACAGTGGAAAACCACCAACCTGCTGTAAGTCACCGACAAACAAAACCACCAACCTGCTGTAAGTCACTGACAAACTTCAAATCATATTATTGTATAGAGTACATGTACACCTCACAATGATTGTTAAAGCAAACATGTAAATTTGAGTCATGATAGGCACTGATTGTATATTATCTAACATACGATCATGACCAAGATGGCCCCTTACATCTTTGGCAAGAGGGAATCAGTTTGTGTGGTGACTGATGGCCTTATACTACCATTCCACTCATTGGACAAGATAACGTAAACTAACTGACGATTGTTATCATAAGTACTAGTATCCACAGTAATAGTTATTGGACAGGGTCTGAAAATGTTACAAACATAATAAGATAAAGTATACCCAGTGAAAAAATAGGCACTCACCCGCTCGCCAATGCGAGTATTTCAATTTTCGGGCGAGTAAAATATGCTTTGAACTCACCCATTCTGGCGAGTAATTTTGGTTTTGAGACGCCCCCTAATTATTCAATGTTGATCGATTCTTCAACTAAGGATAGGAAAGCGTTAATGTAAAACGACCAAATGAAACAGATTTTTTAATATAGAATACCGAATCTGATTGGTTGACAGTAGAATCGTCGACTAATCAGATATGTTATAAGAAATGGTTGTAGAAAACAAAGATGAAGGTCATGGATTAATGGATTCAGAATATTCACGATGTCACTGTTAAAGTATGTGACGATTGTAAATCAAAATGGTGAAAGTTCAAAATCTACCAAGCGTAAAACAACTGATCATCAACAAGAAAAAACTAGAACTGTGAGTGACCTCACTGAGTGATACCCCCTGCTTGCAGTTTAGTAGGAGTTGCGCTTACAAGGTACATGTCCCCCCCCCCTTTTTCGTGAAAGTATAAGTTGAATTATCTCCCCTTTTAAATTTTGGACAGCAACCATATTCCTTCATGCACATCTGCAGGTAGTGTACTACAAGTGTGTAAAGTTTCATAAAAATCCAATAAGCCGTTTAGGAGGAGTTGCGCTTACATGGTACATGGACGGACGGGCGGACAGACAGGGTGATTCCTATATGTTACGTTCTTAAAATTATGAAGGTATTCCTGTTGTGTTTTGGTGGTTAGCTTTTACTATTTTTATACAATTGTAATTAGTTTATTTCCGTTTTGAATAAGTCTTTTGAAGTTTAGAGGACTTAAGTATTGATTTTTCTCATACTCTGTTCGGAATCGTAGTAAACATTAATACAATAGATCAAAAAGGCTAATTGTATTTTTATTGGTTTCATAACTCCTAAAAGTACATATCATGTTGCACGGACTTCTTGGGTAGGTTAGGGGTATTTAAGTTGTCGTTTTTGGGATTTATTCACCACACGTTGTAAAGTTACTGTGGAGTGTGTGTGGTCGTTGTCTTGTCTTGTTCAAGGTAAGTAAAACTTATTAGTTATTTTATGGTTAAATTTTGACGTCCATATTCTGTATAGGAGGTATTTTATTTATACAATTTTGAGAAAATGTTTGTAAATTATAACATTAGTTCAGTATATAATGTACAATTTTACACCACAAACATTTAGTGGTTTTCGTACAGACATTTTAAACAGGACATTTGATGATGTAGAAATCATCGCACCATGTAGCGAATATTTTATTAGATACATGCACGTTTGTAAGCAGTCGTACATAAATGTAAATTATTGTCACACAATAAAACCGTCAACAGTATATTTTAATCATTGATTTTCACACGGTGAACGACAACGATAGATTTGTAATTATTGTATCCTAAATATTACTACACACTCCATGCATAGCCGACGATAATTAATCAATGTTATAAACAAAACATTTGAAATATCCGATACACTTATTTGAATATTACAATGTTTATGAATAAGTGAAATCAGGCATGTAGTATACCGTATAATGTACGATACATTATAAACAATTATATCGACCTGACGCACATTACACAATTATAGATTGTATAGATAATTTGAAATTTTAATGTGTAGTTATTATACATTATAGTTATGATGATGCATTATGTGAATTTGTTTAGTTAATGTGTATTTATGCTAGTCATTTTAACAGATTTAGTAGTCCTTATTTTGTTCAAGGTCCTGTATTATAGTTTGATGTTTGACATGTGATGTGTGCATAGTACTGGTGGAGTCATTGATGTTGCCGACCTGTTGTCCGACGTGGATGGAATTGTAGATTTGACATTAACTGGTTTTTTTTTCAAATTCTTTTGTTGTTAATTTGTTTGTGTTTATGTTAATAATCTTTTGTATTTATGTTTACAATTAAATGTTTAAAATTAAAAAAAAAATTAATTTAATTTCACTATTATATCAACCAGCAAGGATGTCCGTTTGACTCTTATCACACTTGGCGATCCTGTCGTCACACTATTACCCCCCCCCCCCTAAAATTTGTTTGCGGGGGGTATAATAAAAGAATACGAAAAGAATCGAACAAGAAAATTTGAATACCCGGAGAAAACCACTGACCTCCAGCAAGTTACATACAAACTTTTTTGTAATTTACAAAGCCGGGCTTGAACCCACGCCGTATTGGTGATAGGCTTGTATGAGTTGTTAGATCCAGCGACCTAACTCATTGAGCCACCCAGGCCCCAAAATAAAAATAAAAATTGGGCAAGTGGATTCTGATCTGGGCGAGTAGTTCTTAAAAGTCACTCACCCGGCTTGGCGAGTGCCTTTAAAAATATAATTTTCACACTGTATACCCTATTTGGTGACACACATATTTGAGTGAAGGAGTGAGTGATTGTTAAACTCTAAATGAGCAATTATTGTCAGCTATATGATATATAGTATATTATGGGAAGAACAAGTTACATTCAATGAAATGATAATTATGCCCACTCTGTACTAGAGATATTTGAAATGATACAGAAATCATGAAATCATGTCATCTTCAATAAAATATTTACTTACATCTTTGACTGCTGTAGAATCTGCCACACATGTAAATGTGATGTCACATGCTTGTACAACTTCTGCTGGATTATTTCCCTTGAATGCACCTGATGATAAAAATTCTTTACACTGAAAGTAGAAAATAATAACAATAATTATATACTATTCTAAATGTAATATTTGTCAAGCATGCCCCAAGTCTATCAGAAACAAGATGTTATATACTATTCTATTCATTACATACTATTCTATTTACTATATACTATTCTAGTTGTAATATTTGTCAATCAGAAACAAGATGTTATATACTATTCTATATGTAATATTTGTCAAGCATACCCCAAGTCTATCAGAAATAAGATGTACCAAGAATTAAATTGATAGACAACTCCACAAACTTCCTCAGCCCATGTAAATTTAAAACTTTTTTGATGGTGAGTGGTGGTGCGGGTTCATTCCACTAACCATTTTAATCTGGCCATATTTGTGTGTTTATCCATGAACTACAACTAGTAACAACACACCAAATAAAACAAACATTCTGTATACCATACAGTGGATAGTGAATTATTGAAAAAAATCATTCGATAAACATACATAACATGTAAATATTGATGTACAATGTACATGTAGACATTTAATATAAGTACATGTATCCCTTACATACAGCTGACATATATAAGACAAATACATGTACATAGTTGCTGCAAAACTGACCAAACCTCAATTTAAAATCAAATCAAATACATGCACATTTATTAATCTTGAGGTCTGATGTATACACAACAGACTCCATCAAATATTGTGAATCATGATTGATTAATTATTACTTGTACAATAACACCTCCAGCAATGCTATTGTAAAGATGGCCTCTAATATCAGTTACAGGCCTATGCTTTTGACCAATGTTGTAATAGGAAAATTAGGTAAACTCTTTCACAAACAAAACTCTTCTCACAAGTTTTAATTTTATTTTATATATTACATTATTATTGTACATGTTAGATACATTACTATTGAATTTTGAATTTGAATTTTGGCATTTAACGCCACTTTCAGCAATATTTCAGCTATATCATGGCAACCAGTTTTAGTGGTGGAGGAAGCCGGAATACCTGGAGAGAATATATATTAAGTCTGCTTATAATAAACTTTGGTGGTTATAATGAAAAGGTTTCATGTTTTCCTAAAATTTCATTATGAATGGACTAGACTGTAAATCTTGACAGTTTTATTTGTCTTGCCACAATTCACTGACAATTATCACCTTTTCAGCCCTGTATATTTGTTATATGTATATGTTTTTTTCAGTATTAAATATTTCTGTTACACAACATCTTTATTAATCTTGTAATGAACATATAAAAAATAAAATAAGTGGTCAGTTTTTTTGGTGGAGGAAATCGGAGTATTGGAAAATAAAAACACCGACCTGTCCCAAGTCGCTGACAAACTTTATCATATAAAATAAAATATACAAATAAATAAAAGTAACGTTATAATTTCTGGACAAGGCATGAATGATTTTTTTTTTCTAAATTAAAAACCTTTCAGTACAAACAAACAAAATACAAAAGAAAAAAAAACACATTGATTTTGTTTAAAAACATCAATACCCTCCCTATGTGTTAAAACTTTTTTTATAAAGTATATATATAATAAGAAATGTTTATACTAAGATACTGATTTTTCTTTCATGTTTTAATAGATATACAAATGCTAAAACATTTAATATAGGTACCCTTGATTTAAACAATAAAACTAAACATTAAATAATTGATTGGAGTATAGATCTACCCTGAACACCCCTCAAAATACAATATGAATGGACTAGTCTATCCAGCATCAGCTGTTGTGTGCTGCCAATAAAATGGACTCTCCCATTTGGAACAGATCAATGAAAATGGCTGCATGAGGTTCTTCTCTTATCTGGACAAAATTCAAATTATTGGTAAGTGTGTTTCACTTTAAAGTAGGGCTAATGGTAAAATAAAAATTTACAAACCACAGAAGTTTTCTAATTGTTTATATTATGTTTCCTGGTAGATCAATACTATTTATGAATTTATCTATTAATAGAATTCAGATCAACAAAACTCATTTTTATATAAATTTATTTTTTGACAATTTGCTTTCTTTCTCCAGCAAAATTTGCAGATTGTTTAGCAGTAAATTTATATTGGAATTATAAAGCAATGCTGAAAACCTACAATTGTCAATTTTTTTTTCATATTTTCATTTTTGTAAAGAAAAGCAATGTCTTTTCACTCAGCATAATTTTGCATAACCAGAACTGTGATCAGATCAAATTCAAACCAGATGTAGATATTTAGTTAAAAACATGGCAAATAAGTGCAAGTGTAATCTGTATTCCTCTAGACATGATGATGAGGGGTGGTTTTTTTTGTTTTTTGCAATCTTGCAAGGGAACATGATACAGAATATATATCTTAGAATCAAGTATTGATTTGTTTGACAGTCATTATCTTTCTTGGTCAATGATCCTCACTGATTTCTCTTGCATGTTTCAGTGTAGCCAGCTATCACTGATTGTTGAATGTTGTGTCAATGAAAAGATATACATTAATGGTTGTTTAAAGGAAAATTGCAAAAATACTTTATTTTTTTCATTATTTTTTGTGGTTCCAGTTGAAACTACCCATGTGACCTTGGCACAGACAAAACTATTGTACAAACATGAAGTACACTCTACAACCTTAAACTTCCAATGTTACAACATTCAACAATATATTTATTTGATTATCACAGGTGTCTCCTATTATATTATTTGCAGTAGCACCATTGACTTGACAAAAAGGGCTAAAAAAGTTCTTTTTGCGATGAAATCATATACTAGTTCACTATTAAATTTACCAGTAAAAGTAGCAAATAACCTTTTCGATTCATTAGTGAAACCTATTGCATTATATAATTCAGAAGTGACATTTTTGGATACCTATATCACATATTATAGAGCTAAGAGATCAAAAATCTCTGGTAAACCGTTAAGATATTTTTCATTTTATTGATAAAACCCCTATAGAAAAGTTGCATTTGCAATACTGTAAATATTTACTTGGTGTTAGAAAAAGCTCATCTAATCTTGGAGCAAGAGTAGATTTAGGAAGACTCCCACTGGAACTTTATACTAAATTTTATTCTATACTGTATTTTATCAGATTAAATTCTGAGGAAATAAACCCTCTGTTAAAAGAATCATTTTTACTTACTAAAAATTTAGATGACAAGGGCATTTACTCATGGTTTACATATATTAAAGATGTGATGGAAGATTTAAATTTAGATTTGGAAAAAATTAAGGAATACTCTTTGAAAAAAATAACAAAATCTACAAGAGACAAAATAAAATCAGAAATTAAATCTGTCTATGAAAACTTATTTAAGAAGAAAATAACAGACATTGATGATAACAGTAAACTCAAAATTTATAAAACTAAAAAAATTCCAGTAACATCTCAGAAGAAAATTATTTATCCTGTCCAAAATTAGAATATAGAAAACTAATAACAAAATATAGAATAAGTGATCATAATTTGCTTATCGAAAAAGGAAGATACTTAATAATCCCCAGAGAAGAAAGACTCTGTAAAAAATGTAAGAAAATAGAGGACGAAACTCACTTCATTTTATATTGCAAAAATAACAATGCCACAAGAAACGATTATTTAAAAAAAAAAATGAC
The DNA here is from genome assembly GCA_002080005.1 of Gigantidas platifrons. Taxonomy (NCBI): domain Eukaryota; kingdom Metazoa; phylum Mollusca; class Bivalvia; order Mytilida; family Modiolidae; genus Gigantidas; species Gigantidas platifrons. The sequence goes on along the minus strand of MJUT01019669.1, from coordinate 315,078 downwards.
AATGAAAATTTTAATTGTTTATCAGATTGTGATAAAGTGACTTATATCCTCAATCCTAAAACAACTACTCAGGTAAATAAGATTGGTTCCTTTTTAAAACAGTCTACAGAACTGAGGACTCTTGAAATGTTTATTTGAAAATTATTTTGTCTTTATTACCATGTATGTATTGTTTGTATTCTGTTTATTTTTGTCACATGCAGTAACTGTATAATGGCTATAAAGTATTTGATTTGAAAATTATTACAAGATGATTTTTTTTATTAATGCACACAAGTAACCCATTACAATAACATGAACTGCAATTATGACTGTGATGAGTCTCCCTCTCTCAGTTCTAATGACTGTCCTATGAAAGATATAACAGTTTTTGTTAATTTCTCTTCATGGTTTAATTTAAGAAAATTTGAATATATATTTTGAAAGTATTGGTACAAAATGTTTTGATCTACTATATTCTGGATCTTTCTAGTGAGTGAATGATTGTTGTTTAATGCCAACTCAGCAATTTTTTAGATATATCATTTATTTCTATTTGTAAATGAAAATTGTACCTTTTTCAACAACAAAACATTGACCCATAAATTTCAAAAATATTACCAAAAAACAGAGGTAAATTAATGCAACCAGCCATTATATTTTTTCCTTCAATCAAATATTTATACAGAAGCTGAACTGCCATTAAAATATAATCAATATCTTTTGTTTCTGTTTCGTGATAGAGATAAATGTAAAATAGGGCTACATCCTGATACATAATTCATCCCTCTAATCTCTTTAACACACCAAACACTACTCATACTAACATTACTAATTCATCTCTATAACCTACTTAAGGTGACTATATAAATTTGTAATGTACAAATGTTATAGTGCCTAGAGGCTACTAGACAATCACCAGGTAATCAAAACCGAAACGTGAAATTTTCAAGGTTATGTTGTCTTATTAAAGGACAAATTTGTGGAAGGCTCAGTTTCCTCTGTCATTAGAAACCAATTTATTTTGGAGCTTGCAAATTTTCTGCATTATAAATGCTTTCCTAATGATCTTTTCTAAATTTTAGAATAAAAATGAAATTAATTGGAAATTTAATCTATCATAAAGAATGGATTATGTTAAATGCATGTCATTCTGTTTATATGAGTTATAGATATATTTTTAATAAGTATACATTTATACCCTCAATTAATTACATGTGGAATCGTGTGATATAAATGCTTCTGCATATATTATGTAGCCACATGAGAAATATGTACCAGCTATATTATTATATATATACACATGTACTTTTGTTGAAAATAAAGTCCTTGTGCTGAATGTTTAACTGCTGCCAGTGTTGGTACATTTGTGATATAAAATTTATGGGTCTCTCATAAAAGATATATGTTACTTGTTCTCTGCTGGTCCATTGACACATAAAACAAAGTTGAAAGAGGGTCCATAACAAGTAATATGATTATTAGGTACTGTACATATCAGTTTCTTATATGAGAAGGAATCTGGTACAATTTGGTGTTAATTAACAGGGGTTAGGGTTGAGGTGTTTAAGGCCACTTTCAACAATCTTTCAATCGTATCATCATGGTCAATTTTATTGGTGGCGGAAACTGAAGTACCCGGAGAAAACCACTGACCTGCTGCAGGTCCCTGACAAACTATCACATATTGTTGTAGCGAGTACACCGTGTCTGAGCGGGATTTAATCTGCAGTGTGTGAGTATAGATGTCGGCTAAAAATTCTTTTAGTAAAGTTAAAAAAAAAAAAAAAAACTTTGACCAATGATCTGAAAAATATATATTTTAAACAATTTTAGTCTCAATTACCACTTAGATGTGAATTAAATTAATAAATATTTTATGTTAAATTCATGTGCCGTTTAAGTTTCAGTTTATTGTTGTTGGGCGTTTTATAGAAGTGAGAGCTATATTGTTGGTAGTTAAAAAAAAATAATAAAGACATCAACTAACTTATCAATGTCCACCTTTTGTCTTTTAATAAACAGTCACATGACATTCGTACAAGTCACGTGACTAGTACAGGAGATGTGAGAGGCTGCCATATGTCAACATGTATAAGATAATATAGGTTATCAATATATTTGTGAGATAGGAATATATTAAAAACACACATTTCTACGTTTGCAAAATCATTTTATATGGATAACCTTATTTAAGAAGGACTTAACATTGCAGGTAATCTATCTTTATTGTATTTCTGTACCATACATACATATTCTGATGTTCACTTCATGTTCTATAAATATAATGACGCATCAAAACAATTTCTTTTAGTAATGTTCTACAAGAATTTGCTTTGTTTACTGAAGGGATTCCCAGACATTAACAAGTATAGGGTGTCATGACAGATCAAGAAGGGGGTATAATGACCCTCCTGCCTACTTTATTTATCAAACAAGAACAATTTTATTTGTTGACTTATTTTTTTTATGTCTAGTGATCAAGTGGCTGTCCTCTGTAAACTTATAAGTTCAATGTCCAATAAAAAGACTAATATAATGTATCAGTAACAAGCTAGGTTATCAAAACATGAGTACATGTAGTGTTTCCCCCATTCTCCTTTGTTTTTATTTACACAAAGAACTTTATCATTAACCTTGGGTAAAAACAGTGGTACAATCCAGATGAGATGATGTTGTGTAATTACTGACATTTTAACATGGTTAGGACATGACAATTAAATGTGACAGATTTCTATTAAAACATTTTGAAAATATTTATAATGTACATTTGTACTTCATCTTTGACTTCCTGAATTTGTTTTTAATGTTTTAATATATGTACATGACATATTTATTAGTATGTGAAAAATATGAATCTAACAGGAACCAGTTATTTAATATTAATATTTAATAAATAACCTTTCTATCTTACTACACCTATTAAACATGGAACAAAACTTAATTTATTGACTGAAGTCAATGTCATTCTTAACTCTGTTGGGAAATTTATTAAAGATCATATGTAATTTAGTGTCATACTATAGGTAGCAAGCAGTTTTTTGTTAAGCTCTGAGTACCATTAATATTTATTATCCTTTTTTTTTCTTTCTTTTTATAAGTTTATGTCTCTCTTTGTCAATCAGCAGCTTTTTCCCTCTTTATGTAATTGCTCATTTTGTCTCTCAAGGGCCCTTGATTGGAAATAAATAATTTGATTTTGTACATGCTAATCTTGCGTAATGTAAATTCAAATATTGATACAACAACCTGCCCTCCCCCTCCCCCTAAATAATCAGGCTAACTCATAACATACATGTATTAAGCAAAACTGTAAACCAGTAAATATTTTGTATTTTACTGACGTTAACAACAATGGATGATCAAAAATCCACCCACTTGCTCAGATTCATAAACACCTTTTTTTTCCCTATAATCTTCACATATGGAACCTTGAGAGTTCTTTGATCCCAGAAGTAGTTTTCATCATGTCATTCACCCCTGACCAGTCAAGGTAACAATGCATTGGCTCTACTTCACAAGAAGATACATCTGATGTTATACCAATAAACAATCATCAATACCAGGTCTTACCACTAATCAATCAACTATATTTATACATAATAAATAATTAATCAATATCCTGGAGGATAATTTGAGCAAATCAATTCCATATTGATTACTGAATTCATCTGTAAACAAATGGCACCAAATGTGGCACTTTATTTGTCAACCATATTTTCTATCTGTCAATTTTATTTTTGCTTTTACAAAGTCAGCAATTTTTTTTTGGTTCCAATAACAGTTCCTTTGTTGAACTAAAAATTATCATCATTTTGTTTGTATAAGAACATTAATCGAACAAAAAATGTCCATAGGATTGATTATGTAATGAATGTTTGGAACATAGAATTTATTGCAGCCAAGGCCTTGTTTCCCAAATTCTACAATTCTACTGTGATAGGTTATAATCTTGATTTAAATCACCTTTGCTCTACCACCCCTCCCTTTTCCACTTTCTTTGACAGTCACACTACATGAGAAATCAAACAACATCAAATTTGAGGTCACATCAAAGGTTAAAATCACTCATCCAATCAAAATTAATCTTAAAATATTCACTGATGTAAATTGATTGAAAGATTGATGCAGTCTGGGTAATTTCTACCAATTACTTGCAAAATCCATTACATCAACTGATCAAAGTTATCTCAGTGCAGAAGGCATGGTTTGCAACAACTAGACAAATTAAACATTGTTTTTTGGGCTGAAAACAATATGTCTGGAGTTCTAGATCCACAAATATCAATTACTTGAACACAAAAAAAAAATGCCAAACTTTCCATAAAAAACAAAGGCTAATAATTTTGTTTATCCGGTGTATCATTTAAGACCAACTGCAGTCTGCTGACAGGGAAATAAATATTTAATTTATGCCAAAAATTTTAAGAATTGTTGTTGGTTTTTATGAATTAAACAATTCCAAGTTTTCTAGATTTACGTTAATATTGAAAAATGTTCTGTGACTATTATGATAAGAACAAAGTCAATGCAAGTACTAGAGAGACAATGCTTTATATAATGTTAAACAGGAAAAAATAAAAATGTCATGTCCTGTTTAAAATTAATTTCCTTAAAATTCATTTCCTGCAACAAACCACAAGTACAACAAGAGACCCCAGTATCCTGTTTAGTCTTCTAAACATTAGCACCCAATTTGGCTCCCAAATGGGGACTGTCATGTGTAATTAAGATTTTGATATTATTTTTGTTGTAGCACATGACAATTTACATGACCTTTGATGTTACCTATAATTAACTGATATATAATGACATCTATTATTAACATACCAATTATCTCTGGACATTCGCCTGCAGCTAAAATTGTTCATCACTTCTGTAAATTGTAGTACATTTCTGTTATATATCATGTACAATATATTTTTGATGGAGTTAATCTTTGCAGGCAAGTGTTTTTGTTCTTTTTAAATCTATATGTACATTTATTAAAATGTTTATTTTCTTAAGGGTGAGATGTTGATGATTATCCTTTTTGTCAAAATTACTACCCCCCTCTCCCCCAATTAACTACTAAAGCATAATTATGTTGAATGCTAAGTTTACCCTAAAGTATGTATATTTTATGAGATTTTTTTCGCCAATATTTAATGATTTTTTTCCTGATATATGTCCCTTTTCTATGTCATATTAAGACTGAACAGATTCTACAAATTATTTTCCTAACCAATCGTCCAAGTCAAGCATTTCTTCCAATACATCAATACATGGATTCATATACAGTCCAAAAAGAAAAATACTGCATATGATGTGTTTCTGGAATAATCTTCATCACGTACGTTCAAACCCAAAAGACAAAAACCCTATGTCTGAGGGAGGAGAGGAGCAAGTAAACCAATAGGTCTAAACAGGATAACCAAACTCAGCTAAGGTCACCTATGTCTGAGGGAGGAGGGCCTTAGTTCAAACCTGCATATCTATTTCAAAGTCAAAGTGATCATGAATCTTAGAAACCAGCAGCCACCTATCTTATGTGGTCACTTTCTGATGATCCCCGACTGACCACTTAATACATGTTTAACTGTACACAGATAAACTTTTTATACTGTGAAATTAACCTACTATTAAATGTACAATGTTATATATCAGAAAATAAGAGCGGTTTCTTATGGGTTTTTTTTTTCCAACCATTTTTCCACTATACATGGACTACCAACACTTGTAACAATTTCATATTTACACAATTTGAAATTTTTATCGCAAACTATAAATAATGGATTAACTATATGAAGTAGGTACTTGACATTTAAAAACTGCCAAGGTAAAAGGTCAAACTATTTGAACTGGATATAATAGAGACAACACTAAATTGTCTATTTATTATATAATGTACACATTACATTGTATCTTGTTCTCTAGATAAAACGTGTTTAAAACTAAATGTGAAACATGTAAAACAAGATGAACTGTGAGCTAATGCTCACTTATAATACCCCCGCATATATGTTCAATGTGTATAAAAACCAACTAAGTCGGCGAACAGGAAGTAGGAATCTGATGGGTCCAAAAACGCTTCCCACAATATGGCATACCTATATGAAGCTTGTGGCTACATATCAGATTTCTGCCATCAATAGTTGCTGAGAAAAATGCGACGAAAAATATCTTGGGACGGANTATCATTTGAGAAATTGTCTTTCCAGAATACTTTAATAAGAAATTATTTTTATTTGTTGATATTTACTTGTCCCCGGACAAGCTAGCCAGGAAAATCTACTTGTCCGGCAGGTTCTATGTACGAGTCGGGCGAGTCGGGCATGGCAATTCCACACCCCTGTATAATAAAATTAAACTCTCATTTTAATCATTAAATTTCCTTATGAACATTCGCACCAAATAACAATTTCATTACACCAGTGGTTTCTGAGAAGATTTTATAAGTTCAGCTCATCAGAAAGGTTTTAAAAGTTCAGCTCATCAGAAAGCACAATTACCAGTCACCAAAAATTCCCTAGAATGTTTGTGACCACTCAATTAACATTTCAACCAAGTTTTGTTCCAATCTGTCAAGCTAACTGATGCTCAGTGCTAACAATACCTTTGGTCCAGGTGAGCTAAAAAGGTATGTGTGATAACAATACCTCACACCTTTGGTCCAGGTGAGCTAAAAAGGAATGTGTGATAACAATACCTCACACCTTTGATCCAGGTAAGCTAAAAAGGTATGTGTGATAACAATACCTCACACCTTTGATCCAGGTGAGCTAAAAAGGAATGTGTGATAACAATACCTCACACCTTTGGTCCAGGCGAGCTAAAAAGGTATGTGTGATAACAATACCTCACACCTTTGGTCCAGGTGAGCTAAAAAGGAGTTGAATTTATATCACCTCAAGCATCTAACTTGAATATAGTACTATTCATGTTTCCATTTTCTTTTACAGGTAAACTGAAAAACATGTGACCAGGAAAACATCAGCACCACCTAGTGCTGATAACAAAAAGATGGACGTGAGAGCACCATGGCGATTGTTGTCTGCAGGAGTTGTCCTGGTCTTTTTCACAACAAATATCCACTGCTGTCCATCACTTTGTCTATGTAAGACTTTAAATAATCAGAACATTGTGGACTGTTCAAAACAGAATCTGTTGTCTATTCCTGCCAACCTTCCAATAAACACAACAGATTTAGATTTAAGTGGAAATTTGATCCAGAACTTGACAACTCAAACTGAAACTCTTGTACCTGTGTCAGGACTTTCGCATCTGATAAATCTCAGAAAACTATCGTTGTCTTACAACTCGATAACTTCAATCCAAGGGACAGTTTTCCAGAATTTGTCCATGCTTCACACGCTTGATCTCTCATACAACAAAATAGTTAATATCAAGGATGAAATTTTTGCAGGACTTCACAATTTAACATATTTAAATTTCGGTGGGAATAACGACATCACAATAACAAACAACACATTCCAAGATTTGACATCATTGGTCCATCTCGACCTTTCTAAAACTGCCATAGCGCGAGAGAATCTATGCATACCACCCAGTGTCAAGACTTTAAATCTATCGAAAAATGGATGGGATATGTTTAATATGTCTATTTTCGAGCATCTACAGGACATGATCTTGTTAGATTTATCTGGAAACATTCTAACTGATATCACATTCCCTGCACTGCGTAGTCTAAACTATCTCAATGTTAGTGGAAACAACATACAAACACTATCTCTAAAGTCTTTCAGTGCTATGCCTAGTCTACAAACTCTTGTTCTGGATCACAACCTTATTTCAGAAGTTACAGGGCCAGTTTTTCAATCCATGTCTCAATTACAGTATCTTTCATTATCTCAAATGCCAAACTTGTTTTACCTGGACCGGAGTACTTTAAGTGGATTGCAAAGATTATCCACATTACACCTGTCAGGTAATCCGCTATTGGAATACATTCATATCTCATTATTTTCTCACCTAGCGAATGCCAAATTGATCAACATCAGCTATAATAATTTATCTTCATTGCATCCAGTTACGTTCAGCGTGATGAAAAACGTAACGATTGACATAAAGGGAAATAATCTACCTTGTGACTGTAGCATAGAGTGGATAACACAACAAAATAACGATTCTAACTTCCATATAATGGATGTTACTGATGTTGAATGCTACAAAAATAACAAGCATATTCTTATTGCAGAACTAAATCTAAACGACCTTCATTGCAGCGAAATTTCTGTTGGCGCTAACACAACAAAATACGAGACAGCCATTGGTGGATCTGTGATACTACATTGTGATTGGACAGGCAATCCACCTCCTCTTATCAAATGGATAACCCCAAGAGGACATACATTGATATACTATGGTAGTCATCCCCTTGTATGGAAATCCCACCCTACAAAAGAAGATGTTCAGAAGTTTGGACAATTCCATATGGACCATACATGGCACTATTCAAGCTCATATCAATCTGACCTGATACAATACTCGGATAGAATAATCGTTTTAAATGATGGCTCCCTATTCATTGACTACATGCTCAGGTCTGATACTGGAACATATATGTGTATTGCTGAAAATTCTCAAAACAAGACATCTATTGACATTACTTTACTTATCGACCAAACGATATTCACGCAGATCAAACTATGGAGTTTACTCATTGGACTTGCATGTGCCGCTTCATTCTTTATGCTAAATCTGATTTATGCTCTTATATCGGCCCTGGTACGGCGTTGTATAAATCAAAGAAGAAGGGAGGCGATTCTCAAACTTGTTGAGAATATTGACCAGTACAAAAGTGCTCAACTTTCAAAACTCAAAGACAACTATTATTCTCAACTCAATCGTATTCGTGATGGGTACCATAACCAGTTAGAGAGGATACGGGAAAATTATACTTCTCAAGCAATTCGTTTCAAGTCTGGAGCTTCACAGCGCAAAGAGTGGGCATCACAAAAAGTTGACACAATTCGTGAAAACTACAATAGTCAAGTCACGAAACTAAAAGAAAACAGTGCTCAGAAACTTGAACAACTGCGTGATACATATAACAATCAATTACTTAAAATCAGAGACTACGGCTCTGCACAAATGACACGCATTCACAAGAAATACAAACTACAACAACGACATGTCATTAAACTTCTGGAGACAATGAATTTTGATAACTGTCGTGTGATCATCGATTCCGAGTGTGTACGTACAGAATCGATGATCTTTGAAACAAACTTAACACATCCTGATCTAAACATTCCCTCCCCCGAATCAGACAGTGATTTGGAATATCATACTGCAAGTTCAAACAATGAAACACCCATTTCTAGTCAACAAGATCTCACTCAAACTGAAGTAGAATGTTTTATAACTTCTAGTCCTATGGTTCAAGAAGATTCTAGTCATGTAATTCAAAATGATACTTTTTATACGATGGGAGATAACTCTAGTGAGTTCATGGGAGATAACTCTAGTCAGTCACTTAAGGATAATAGCTCAGATGATGATATGGATGAAATGTATGATTGTAATGACATAGATGAGTGGTTAGTTCAAATTCAAATGATTGATGAAAGCGATGATGAGGACAAGGAAAATTCTAATCACATTGAATCGTGTGTTTGATGACACAATTATTTATGTAAAATGAATGTCAAAATTAGTAAACATGTCTTTCGTAAATCCCTTTTTATACATTGTTTCTTACCAGTAGTAGTTCACATATAGCTAGAATATGATACCAGAAACCATAAAAATCATGAATAAATGTTGTTTTTTTTTAGAAAAAAAAATAATCAAATTCCACTTCAGGAATAGTTACTTGCTACTAAAACTATCAATGCCATATGAAACATGATTTTTATTTTCAACATTTTTTAAGTAATAAAATGAAAAAAAAACAACTGAAACAACCACAAGTTGGCACAACTATCCCCGATGGTGACTATGAAATACATTTGTTGGGGTCAATACAATATAAAGAAATTGTTTTGAAAGATTGCAATATTAAAATTAAAGTTTGTTTTTGCTCGCAAAAACGTATGTCTCCTCCCGTCCCACAAACTGTAGTCAAAGTAAAAAATCTATTTAGGTTACAAATAAAATTAAGCTTCAATGAATAACAAAAAAAACTGTTTTTAATCCATGAAACACAAAATTTAGGGGATCAAAATTTCCTGGTAATATGCACAACTACATATGGTGTCCTTATTACCTACCAAGTTTCATGATATTCTGTTCAGTAGTTTCAAAGGAGTTGCGCTGACAAGCCGCTTCAGTAGTAAATTTCGGGAAATTTCTAGTTCAAAGGGGCATAACTCCCACAAAATTCAAAAGATCAAAATTTCCTGGTAATATGCACAACTACATATGGTGTCCTTACTAGCTACCAAGTTTCATGAAATTCTGTTCAGTAGTTTCAGAGGAGTTGCGCTGACAAGCTGCTTCAGAAGTATATTTTGGAAAAATTTTAAGTTCAAAGGGGCATAACTCCCACAACATTTAGGGGATCAAAATTTCCTGGTAATATGCACAACTACATTTGGTGTCCTTACTACCTACCAAGTTTCATGAAATTCTGTTCAGTAGTTTCAGAGGAGTTGCGCTGACAAACTGTGTGACGGACAGACAGACGGACAGGACAAAAACAATATATGTCTCCCCACCAAAGTGGGTGGAGACATAACTATTTCCTTATATGCTATACAAATAAATGCCATACAGGAAAAATCAGAGAGTAATTTTTTATAAACAAAAAAAGTGAGAAAAAAAAAAAAAAAAAAGACCAATATTTCTATATGAAAAATAGATGAATGGAAGCAGCAAATATGGCAAATTGAGTTCAAATAAGAAAGGTTTGACGATACCAAAGGGGTAATCAGAAAATGTAAATCATAAGACAGACAATACAATGGCCAAACAACAATCTACAAAACACTATACAAAAAACTACTTGAAAACAAGGCGTGAACTCGGGTGCTCAGTGTTTTCCCTAATTTTCATTGTAAGAGGTCAAAGGCAACTTTGAACAGGCCACACTTGGATTTACAAGTACATTTTTATATAAAATTTATGATTTGAACCGACCAAGAAAGTGCTTGAACCAGGCAATTTGACCTGCTGCCTGTTCTTAGGGAAAACACTGGGTGCTCTGGAAAGGTAGGCACTTCCTGCTCCACTTGTGGCATCCGTTTTGTTACTCTTGTTACAAACCCGATGATATGTCATGAATGAGAAAAGGACTGGATTGTGATAACATCTAAAGGAACTCTTCCGTGGTCCTTTGTGACAGATATTCCGTCAAGATTAACCACGTCATGGTGGCGTCTGTAAAATTTTGATTTTGATTTTTGGTGTTAAACGCTACTTTCAGTTTCAGCAATATTTCAGCTATATCATGGCGACCAGTTTTAGTGGTGGAAGAAGCTGGAGAGAACCACCGACCATGGGCAAGCAACTGGTAAACTTTATCACTTGTGGTTGCGAGTCGAGTGCACCCTTTTTTGTTATTTACAAAGCCGGGCGCGAACCAATGCCATATTGGTGATAGGCTTGTATGAGTTGTTAGGTAACCCAACTACCTAACTCATTGAGCCACCCGGGCCCTTAAACTTTCGAAGTGATGACTTCAACTTAAATGTAGATTAAGTATTTCTTTGTATGAAAAGAATTTCAACAGTGATGGTCAACAATTCCACCAACATCAACAAAACAGAAAAACTCCCTCTCTCCTAAAATCAATGAACACAAAATACTATGACATATATAGGAAACAGGCATATTAATGTGGCAGAGTTAAGTGGATCCCTTATTACACTCCCCCTCTTGATAATTGGATCTCCAACAGCAATACATACAAATTAAAAGTGTAACAGACGGACAGACAAGACAATTCCATTACATTCCTAGAGCAAGTCAATAACCTGTTTCTAAACAGATAAAAATAAATGTACCATCCACTACATATATATTTGTAGATCTAGATCTAACCAGAATAGGGTATCTCTTTGATATCAATAATAAACAGATTTATTATAGATAATCAGGTATATACTAATGAACTTTGTATTCAGGTGTAAACAACCTATTCTGACTTATTTATCAATAATAATCAGGTGTTGTAGACCTTTCACATTTTAAAAGTCAAATTCTTGTTAATTTGAGAAATTTCAACAAACTATAGATATGTATAATTTAAGTTATTAAAATATGTATATACTGTGAACATTTTTACTGGCCAGAGACACCAAGTGACCTTTCTGTATCACTTGGCATCCATCGTCCTTCCGTTGGTCACCCATTGTTGTTAATTTATTCAAGTTTTTATCTTCTGAACAGCTGCTAAACTTAAATTGTGTCAAACCTGGTAGGCCGGCATGATCGAAATTCAGATTTGTACCAATGAAAATGATCCTATATAGGGAGCGCTGGGCAAGAAAGGGGTCTAAAATGGGTTATTCAGTAAATCTTTAAAAAATGTCTTTTCAATAACCAATACCTGTAATACATGTAGTAGAACTGCTGAAATATTTCTTGTGCAGCATCAATGGGATATGTAGACTAAGATTTGTACTAAGGTCCCCAGTTTTCTGGGCCTAACCCCTTGGATCAAAAAGTTTTACATACAATGTGTATGCTGATATGTGGGAAAATAATTAACAAGCCAATCATTTTTGATACACAGATTCAAGTTTTCATAAATGAAGACCTCAGAGACACCTAATAAAATATTATTTATTGAATACACTGCACAAGACATTCAATAACAATCATTCATTGAAACGACCATGAAAGTGGGTGACTGTGTGTGTATTATACATCATAGTGTTCTATACACAACTCATTCTGGTAGTCTTCTTCAAAATAATCGAACCACATTGGTGGTATAATTGTTAACATGCTCGCCTCAATTGCGGTAGATCATAGGTCAAATCAGACTATAAAATTAGTATTTGTTGCTTCTCCACTAAGCATGCAGCATTAAGCAGAAAGACTGGTTCGCTCAGAATTAGGATATCAGAATAATGTGTCCAAGTGGGGCGACATGTCTACTCGCAGACTGTTGTTTCAATGAGGTAGCATTATCAAAATCCAACTAAGCGTGGTGGTCAAGTACAAAGCAGGTATCATTATCATCTCACCGAATGTATCTTGTTGACAAAATGTAAATTAGAAAGAAAGGTTTTATGGTGTTAAATGCCACTTTCAACAATATTTCAGTTATATTGGTGGAGGAAACCGAAGGTCGAGGAGAAAACCAACGACCTGTCGCAAGTCACTGACAAACTTTATCATATAATGTTGTACACCTCGCCCTGATAGAGATTCAAACTCACAGAAAGGATACTGATGTAAATAAACATGAGAGACTATCAAACATTACACACTTCGACACAAAGCAAAGGAACATCACTTTTATTGCTGTTCTACATTTCAGTCACAGTAGAGTCTTCAACAATGAGTGTAAAACGGCCCCTAGCCTGCAGTTGAGTGACACTCTTTATTTCCATCAATAAACACTACATCTGGGCATCTTTGCCATTCAGATGTCAGTTGGTGTATAAAATATTATTAGATTGCTTTCATAGGGGAAATGTTTGTCATACTACCTCTAGCTCATATTTGTTTTCTTTCTTTTTTTCTTTATTATCAAAAACTAGTCCAAATTGACAGAAAATTGGTCGATTAGAAAAACAACAGAAAATCGTATCAATAGAAAACATGATTATGACTTGGAGAAATTATTTGTTGAAATACATCATGTTCTTCTAGAGAACTTACAGGTATTATTGATTAAAACATGTGATGTTATAATATCATCTGACAATTAACTCTGGCAATTTCTCTANGGGGGGGGGGGGGTTGAAATCAAATATGTATACATTTACTACAAGAATAATTAAATACAGAATTGTATGCCAGTGTTATCTGGCTTGCATCTCATAAATTTCTATTTTCTTTCTATAACAATATATTACATCAAAACTTCCTGCAATTATCTAACTGCTTCACACTGTTTATGTAACCATGGCAACACACAATTCTAATCAAGCAGATAGTGAAAATCGCATTTAATTTCATTTATCTTTTACAAAATCTTCTATGGAAGATGGATGATACATTGTTGATCTAAGCTTAGTTGGAGTTATTTATTTTTTTCTGGAAATTGCTATACACAATGAGTGTGGAATAATAACCTCTTTGTCACAACATTCTTACAAATGCATGCATCAGGACACCAGAATAAACATTTATTTTATGTATTTTCCTAAATCAATGACACTATTCACCAATCTGATTAAAATTATATGTTTGTATTTTTTTTTTTATTATTTGGACTGTATTTTATTCAATTGTTTTCCACATTATCGGTCATATATTCTTATTATCATGCCCATTTTTATTCTTAAATAACATATGTAAATAAAGTACAGATCAAATTTCTCTTTAATAATCAGAACTGTGAAAAGTAATCTTTTTTATATAAAAGGTATATTCAATTCTTTGATTACCCCTTTTGTCTTCAAAGTATTTACAACAAATGATTTCAGACATTTTCATGTCATTGACATAATAAAAACATAGATCTATATTGAGTTTGGTGCATACAGCACGAGGAGCACGTTTGTGGAATAACAAATAATAGGTTAATAATCAATAGATTGGAAAGACAAATAATGTAAACGTTTTTGGGAGCAAATAAACCATAGGGCCTAAACAGGATAGCAAAGGTCGGCTAGGGTCACCTATGTATGAGGGACGAGAACCTTAGTTATATCAATTACTTTGTAATCTTTCTTTATCAAGAGTTGCTTCCCCTTTCAGCAGAGTTTCCACCCGTAGTACACCAATTTGCATTCAAAACAAACATAAAATTCAGTGACTGAACTGCATATATACATTCATCAACATGTATACAATATTCCATCAACTGTGAAGTGTAATTCTTCATATAAATCATAAGAATTAACTACAAAAGATAATTCTGTATGGTTTTTTACCATAAATTTAATGAACATGATATGAAATTCCCATTTTCATTTGGAATTTTTGAAAGTTCCAATGAAATCAATGGAGACATTTTAAATGAAGGGAGATAACTTATATATTTGAGAATCAAAGAAGGAATTATACCTGCATAAATTCAATGAAAGGCTACCTGTAACTATTAAAATCATCAGTACAGCTAAGCTGTCCCAACTAATGTTGAATCTGTCTCAATAATAGGAACTAGTATTACATTCTTATTTTTCTTCCATTATTAGCTTAAGAAAATTTGTTTTTTTAAAACAATCTAAAGTTTTTTGCTTAACAAAATAAATCATTGAATCATATAATATTTATTTTGAACTATGAGAATAAAACCTGCATATGTTCCAACCACGCTGGTTTCAAAACACATGGTGTACATTTAATGCACATGTGTAAAAGATATACCTGTTAGTCATTAATTGACCAATATTTTTTTGTCTGTAAAATTCACTAAACTGTTAACTTGGTAGTGAAATAACCACTAAAATGTGTTTTAAACACATCTAATAGAAATTCTGACTGAAAAAAAACATGCTTAAGAAAAATTTCATGGTTTCATGGTGCACAGACACAGTAACGCGTCGCCAGTAAACTCAATTTGCGACCATCCAATCTCCAATTGATGCTGTGAAATTTTCAAATACAATACAGTTATCTCCTAAATGTATTTCTGCATTTTATTTACTTTTTTTTTCTCTGTATTTTATTTACTTCTTTTATGCATGTTACTGAACATGTTGACAAGACTGATTTAGTGAATAAGTAACAATTATTCAATAAATTTATGTAATATTACAAATAAACTGGAGTACCCAGAGAAAACAACCGACCTGCAACAAGTCACTGACAAACTTTATCACATAATGCTGTATCTAGTACAGCCCACATAAGCGGGATTCGAACTAACAACTTTAGTGATAGGCACTGAGTGCATAGGTAGTTGTAAATCCGACTACCCTAAGATCACGGCCCGAAGATGGTATGATAATAGCACAATACAATCCATGGCACGATTAAAAGAAAGAGATCAAAGAAACAGAACAATATCATCAACATTTCACAGATTTGTATGGAGTATAGAGCTGTACGGTTGATTCAACATATTATCATTTGTAAATGGCCGAGTCAATTAACATTTAGAACCAGCTCTTCAAAACCCTGTCTTTTGCATGCTGGCTGTATATAGAAGGTAAGTGCAATTAAAAACTACAACAACAACAAAAATGAAAACTATTTCCTAAATTTGTATGTAAGCAAATATTTTGTGCAAGTGTATCCAGTTATGACTTATTTAACAGGGATGATTCTGGTTAGAAAATAAAATAACTGAAAATCAATGAAAAATAGCTGAAACCATCTACACCCCTGTTCAAAATGGTCATTTTTTTTTTAAATTATCTCCCCTTTTAAATTTTGGACAGCAACCATATTCCTTCATGCACATCTGCAGGTTAGTGTACTACAAGTGTGTAAAGTTTCATAAAAATCCAATAAGCTGTTTAGGAGGAGTTGCGCTTACAAGGTACATGGTCGGACGGACAGACAAGGTGATTCCTATATACCCTCCCAAACTTTGTTTGCAGGGGGTATAATTATCACTGATTTAACAGTTTGAACTATGGTATACGTTTTTTGCCTTCAAAGACAGGCATTATAAGCTCAAATTAACTAAAAATTACATCACTTCACTTGCTCCCCTCTTTTTTTTTTTTATCTTGGCAAATCTAACAGCATCATATTAGAGTTCAGGTCAGAGGTCAAAGTCACTCATCCAATCAAAATTGTGCTCCCCAAATTTTCACTGTGAAGTACACAGAAGTATAGTCAATGGAAAACTTTACCAAAATACAGAAAAGAGAAAAAAATCAAAATGGCAGCTCCCATACAAAATAAAATGAAGAGCAAATATGGATCAGACTGGGTTTTTGTCCCTTCATCTCGAATTAAAGTAGAATTCTTCATTCCTATGTTGGTAGCCATTTTATTTTCCTTCATCAACCAAACCTCGGTCAAAAAACGACCATTGGATATAAAGAAACCCCTGAAATATTTTCATCTGTCAAAATAAGTTTGTAACCTAATGCAAATTTTGACCTCTGATGTGAACTCTAAATGTGATGTTGTTAGATCTCCCACACACAAAAGGAGAAGGAGCAAGATCAGTTTGATAAAAGCTGACATTATTCAATTAATAAAGAGGTGCAGAGTTGAGTTTTAATAACTTACTTTTTGTGCAGTTCTGTTCCATACTGTGACTTCATGTCCTGATCGAAGGAGATTCATCACCATGCCTTGTCCCATGATGCCCAACCCTAGAAAACCAATCCTGAGGGGTGTGGGTATGATGGATTTGTTCGGTGGTCTCAGTACTGCTTCCTCTATCTGTGTAGCTGTAGAAGATCTATTGTGGACTGAGGAATTGGAAGATTTAATGGGAGATTCTCGTGGAGGAGACAGAGGTAAATTATCTTCATTCATTGGTAGATCCTAAAATAACAAAAGATTCAGTTAAAGAATAGAAAATAAAAGTTAATTAACCAGTGATTGATATGTGACAGTAAAAAAATGTATTAAATTTAGTGGAAGCTTGGTGGAATACTACAGGAAGGTAATTCATGCAGTTTGGGTTCAATTAAGTACGCAATTTCTGAGAAAAGTTTTTTTAATTTTATTTTTACATTTTCATAGGGTCTTATGTTGCACAATGTTCAATCATGGTAGCCATCTTGGATTTCCAATCGACACTAAAAAAAAAACTCATTTTGTAGAGGACTGTTCAATGAACATTTCAGTCAAGATTGCTTTAAAATGGTTAGGTTATCAGAGAACAATTTTAATGTTTTCTCCATTTGGGTCCTACATCATAAACTTGTACCAGTCCTCACCATAAGCACCTCCTGCCCAAAATCAGTAAAACTTTGTTCAGACTAGTCAATTTTTCAGTTTTTACTTAGAAGTACAGTCAAACCTGTATTAAGAGGTCACCTTTGGGTTAAAGAAAAGGTGACCTTATAAGACAGGTGACCTCTTAAAAGAGGTTAAATGCATATGAAATTTTCTATGACAAGACAACAACAAAAAGGTGACCTTTTAATACAGGTGACTGCTTAATAGAGGTGACTGCATGGGCAGGTTTGACTGTATATAAAAATAAATGCAAGAACTTGATTCGGACCAGTAAATTCAAATTTTCATTTCGAAGACTGTTGTACTGCAGTGTCAACGATCTTGTTTCCATTTGTAAAATAATGCACATATTATTTTCTACAGTGATGCTAGGAACAATACTACTGTGTACTAATAGTAAGGGAGGTAATATCTGTCAAATAAAGTCAAAAGTCTATCAGCACTATGATCTTTCCCTTTATAATTCATATAAAAATTTATTTTCAAAAAAAATATCCCGAAGTCATTTCTTGTAAGATTTTCTTGAATTTTACACATTTAAAAATAGAATTAATAAGAGTTTATTGTAATATTTTCAATTTTGTTGTTGTTGAAAACTTTAAAGGGGCATTATCTGCCAAATCGTAAATTTTTGTTACCCATAAAAACTATCAGATATGATTGATGTCTTAATAAAACGTGCTTCTGTAACTTATAAATATTATGAAATGTACGTGCATCGGGGAAAAAACCTNNNCAACTGCTCGTGTTTTGAGATCGATCAAGAAATGGACGTCATCTTATTAATTATCGACATTGTTTACGGAGTTTGTCGAATCATCATTAAATCAGTACAACAATGCACTTATTTCTTATTTTTTGTGAATCTGCTTTTAGTCGGTGTTAATTACGGACAAAGAATCATTGCTAGTTGGCAGTTAATTAGCAACAAAATACAAATTATTCGTTTTTACCTGTCACTAGTAAGGTCAATTGCATACGGAAAAAGCGAGGTCAAATTATTTGCTTGCAAGCAAATAAGCAATCGATGGTAATTTTCGTTCTCAAAAGGCAGAAAGTGGTTTGATAAGCTGTTTAATCTGAAATATTTACCTTTATTTCATCATTTTAAAGCTATTTACCAATTTCCAAAACTTATAATTTTTTGGGTCAAAATCGTAGCTAATGCCCCTTTAATTTACAGGAATTTATGATTTAAACACCAAGGTAAATTTTCGACATCACAATTTTCTATGATTGGATGCTTATACTTGGTGAACAAAATTAAACTTTGTGTTTAAATCGCATTTAAAGTAAAGATATAAATAAAATTACATGAAAATTACATGTATAAGAAACTATATTTATTTCTGCTTCTAATGCTGAAAATTTCATGCAATCAAGTAAGAAATGAATTGACAAGAATTTTTTCCCAAAAAAAGTTTTAAGTGACATATTCAGTGAAATATTTTGTGAGTAAAGATCTTTGACTCATTACTGTACTTGTACTGATATTATATAATCAAAGTGCTGAAAGCACTGATGGAAGTTGTTGCTTTCTGTGTTTTTTTTTATTGCGTGTAACAATATTTCATTTGTTTTACAATAACTGTTAAAAGGGCATTATCTGCCAAATCGTAAATTTTTGTTACTCATAAAAATTATCAGATATGATTGATGCTTTAATAAAACGTGTTTCTGTAACATATAAATGTTATGAAATGTACGCTTATCGGGGAAATAATGTGCAACTGGTCGTGTTTTGAGATCGATCAAGAAATGTACACCATCTTATTAATTATCGACATTGTTTACGGAGTTTGTCGAATCGTCATTAAATCAGTACAACAATGCACTTATTTCTTGTGAATCTGCTTTTAGTCTATGTTAATTACAAACAAAGAACCATGCAAGTTGGCAGTTAATAGCGATAAAATACAAATTATTTGTTTTTACCTGTCACTAGTAAGGTCAATTGCATACGGAAAAAGCGAGGTCAAATTATTTGCTTGCAAGCAAATAATCAATCGATGGTAATTTTCGTTCTCAAAAGGCGGAAAGTGGTTCGATAAGCTGTTTAATGTGAAATATTTACCTTTATTTCATCATTTTAATGCTATTTACCAATTTCCAAAGCATATAATTTTTTT